>ML820053.1:82020-93742 GCA_009831015.1 Picea engelmannii | reverse complement strand
ATATTGCCTTCGGTTGAGTGATGTTACTATAAGTCAAAATTATGACGTATCATAACATCACTCCCATGGCACATGCGTCAAAGATATACAACCTTTTTTTGGTTGAGTGTTGTTACTATAAGTCAAAATTGCAATGTATGATAACATCACTCCCATAGCACATACGTCAGTGATATATAGCTGGTCGTTGATTGAGCAGAGTTACTAAAAGTTGGAATCATAATATATGGTAACATATCTCCCATGGCATCCACGTAGTGGGGACTGACGAAGTGGGATGTCATAATTATGATGTCTCTGACGTCATTGTAGCAACGACTATATGGGGTTTGGATAATCAAATATGAGATGACACATGTCCAAATGAAATGTCGCAATAGATATGATATATATGCCATCGGAAAAGGGACATCATGTGAAATGATGTTTGAGGGGGTCCCCTATTTTTAGTTCTTCAAACAATATAAAGTGGCAATCACATCGAACGCACCATCAGAATTTGACCCAAATGTACTAGTGGGAGATGTGGAACTTTTCGAAAAGATTTATTCACAAAACAAAAGAAAATGAGTTGAAAGTGATTTTTTTAGGAAGACGTAACTTTCAAATCAAATATCAAATTTGGAAAAAATTATAGTCTTTGGGAAATATGATTCAACAGAGAATAACATGGATTTTTTATAATATGGAGAATGATAATATATTATTCATGAATTGAGAAGAGAAAGGACATGTAGCATTGTTTGACAATTCTTTTTAGTATGCATAATTCTAAAAAAATGGTTGTTTGCACATCTTGGAGAATTAGGAGAGGTGTAAACATATCAGTTTAGTATCAGAGTGATATTCAAGAAATGGAAGAAGGATAGGGGGCTTCTAGCCATGATAAAGAGGCCAAAGGTCAAAATATTAGTGTTGGTAATGCAAAGATAAAATCCAACAAACACTAGGCTAGAGGGGAGCAAGAAACATTGATAGAGATTGCGAGAAGCCTAAAAATAGAAGTGTAGAGTTACAAAGTAGACAATGCGAGACTAATAAGAGAACAAAATAAAATAAATCCTCAAGTGATGCAAATCTTAAATCAATTGCAGAGGCAAACAAACAATGGATAAAACTCAAAACATGAGGGAGAGGGAATATGTCATGAAAGAAGAGATGACTACAAACAAACTGGTTATTCAAGAAGTGTTAGAAGAGCTCATAGAAATTGCTCACCCCCCTTCTCAACAAGGAAATTTTATGCATCTGAAGATTCCATAAGTAGTCTAGAGGTGTCTCTCATTAGGCACCAAAGAAGAAGACATGAATTGAATAGTTTTCAAGGAGAGGTGAGGAAGCTTAATCCACCATCCTTTGATCGTTAAAGAGAAAGGGAAGATGATGTTGATGCATGGTTTCTTGGACTCAAGAGGTATTTTAAATTGCATAACTACTCATCAAACCTAGAAGCCAGAATATCCACATACCATTTATAAAGGAAAGATCTTATTTGGTGGCATCAATTGAAGCAAGTTGAGCACATTAATGAGAGTAGGATCACTTGGAAGTAGTTCAAGAAATATTTTCAAAAGGAGTACCTTTCAGAACACTTCTATGAAAATAAAATGAAGGAGTTCTTTGAACTTAGGCTAGGAAGCATGACCATGGCAGAGTATGAAAACAAGTTCTTGGGGATGCTAAAGTATGTGAGGTTTATAAAATATTAGAAGGTGAAAATATATAGGTTTTTAAGTGTATTTTCATCATTTTATAAAGAGAATATTCAATATGATGAACCCAGGACTTTGATTGAGACCATGAGGAAGATTAAGTACCTATATGAGCAATGCAAGGGAAAAGAATCCATGCAAAAAACTTGGAAGGATAAGAAGAAGGAGAAATATGATTATAGGAGGAAGGGATTCGAACCTCCTTTAAATATAAATATACATCATAAAAATCATCAAGACCAGTATGCTAAGGATGAATCCAAGAGAGAAGACTCCTTAAGAAAAAGGGGAATATCACCAATCCAATGTTGGGGATGAAAAGAAGATCACTTGTACAAGGATTTCCCTCATAGAAAGGACAAAGTGAAGACTGTGCACAACATCTAAGAGGATACCATAGTAGAAGACATGGGAAGAATATATGTAGCCTTAGATGATCGATAAGCATAGTACCAATCCAATATGATCGAGGTTGAAGGTAAGATAATTAATCAACCTATTGTTATTTTAATTGATTTAGGAGAAAGTCACTGTTACATTGATCCTAAAATAGTGGATATATTATGTTTGGAGAAAAGTAAGCTTGAAAAATCAAGTTTGGTTCAGCTAGCTACTGGAACCAAAAGGATAATCCATGATATGGTCATAGGTTGTTCCATAAGTCTTAATGGTGTGAATACTAATGTTCATCTAAATATTATACCATTGGGATCTTATGATATTCTAATTGGAATGGATTGGTTGGACAATAATCATGTTGTCCTAGATTGTCATAACAAGACATTTACATGTCTTGATGAAGAAGGAAAACATAGCACTGTGAAAGAAGTTCTAAGACCCATCTCTATATGGGATATTTCAACCTTACAACTAAAGAGATGTTTAAGAAAAGGATGTAAATTGTATGCAATCCATGTGGAGGATCCAAAAAATACAAAGGGTCAAAGACTTGAAGAATTATCGGTACTAAAAGAATTTGAAGATGTATTCCAGGAAATACTAGGGTTGCCACCAAAGAGGGAGATATATTTCTCTATTGATTTAGTGTCAGGAGCTGCCCCGGTATCAAACAAACCTTACATAATGCATACACTGGAATTAAAATAATTACAAATGCAGTTGGAAGAATTGTTGAAGAAAGGGTACATATGTCCAAGTGTTTCACCTTGGGGAGCACCAATACTCTTTGTCAAAAAGAAGGATGGAACCTTGGGGATGTGTATTAAATTTCAATAACTGAATAAATCCACTGTAAAGAATAAGTACTCTCTACCCAGAAATGATGACCTCTTTGATCAATTAAGAGGGGAAAATATATTTTCAAAGATAGAGTTGAGATCAGGGTACCATGAGGTAAGAATCAAGTAAGAAGACATCAATAAGACAACCTTTAGAACCAGGTATGGGAATTATGAATTTGTTGTGGTTCCATTTGGACTGTCTAATGCACCAATTGTCTTTATGTTCTTAATGAATGACATATTTAAAAATTACTTGGATAATTTTGTCATAGTATTCCTGGACGACATATTTTTCTATTCTAAGTCATAGGAAGATCATGAACATCACCTAAGCTCAGTATTGCAAGTGTTGAGGGAACATCAGTTGTATGACAAGCTTAGTAAGTGTTATTTTTACCAAGAATAGATCCATTACATGGGACACCTTATTTTAGAACAAGGTATAGTAGTAGATCCAGAGAAGATTGAATCCATTATAGGATGACCAACAACCAAGAACATTTTAGAAGTTAGATCTTTTATGGGGTTAGACAGTTACTACAAAATATTTATAGTAGGATTCTCTAAGATTGATCATCCCATCACTTCTTTGAAAATGAAGGGAATTAAATTTGAATGGACACCTGAGTGTGAAGAGAACTTTAATTTTTTGAAATAATTACTTACTAGTGAACACTTTTTAAAGATTGTTGACCCAAATGAAATTTTTGTGGTATGTACAGATGCATGCAAGGAAGGAATTGGTGGAGTCTTCACTAAAAATCGACATGTCATTGGTTATGATTCCAGAAAGCTTAAAGAACATGAAAGGAATTATGCCACACATGACTTGGAACTTTCTTCCATTGTTCATGCATTGAATATGTGGAGGCATTATCTCATGGGGAAGAGATTTGAATTAAGAACATACCACAATGGTCTGAAATATATTTTTGAACAACCAACCTTGAATGCCAGGAAAAGGAGATGGGTTGAATTTTTAAGTGAATACAATTTTGACATCAAGCCTATCAAAGAAAAAGAAACTAAATTTGTTGATGCACTTAGTAGAAGAGTACATCTCATGCATGCTACAGTTGTTAGTATGCATAAGTCAGATTTAAAGAGAAAAATTTTAGATGTTGTTGTTACAGATCAACATTACCTATAGGTAAAAGAAAGATTACAGTAGGAAAATGTACAATATAAAATTAAAGAATATTAGATGGAGAAAGATGGATTACTTATGCAAAAATATAGAATTTATGTTCCTAGTTTAGGAGAACATAAGAATTTGGTATAAAAAATTGCCTAATGCTCCATATGTCATACATCCAGGTTACCAGAAAACAATTGCAACAACAAGAAGCCAATTTTTTTGGCCAAGAATGAAAAGAGGTGTTATATATTACATTTCCAAATGTATGGAATGTCATAGAGTGAAGGATGAGCATAGGCAACCAACGGTTTTGCTACAACCATTACTAATTCCAGAGAATAAATTGGAAGTGGTAACCATTGATTTTATAACAAAATTACCTAGGACAACAAGGAAACATGATTCAATCATGGTCCTGGTTGATAAATTGACAACGGACGTTCATTTTTTTCCTGTAAAAATGACTCATACAACAAATAATATTGAATAAATTTACATGAGGGAGATTGCTAGGTTTCATGGGATATCTAAGACAATTGTCTCAGACAGAGATACACAATTTACTTCAAATTTCTGGAGGGGATTGTTTAAAGGATTTGGTACAAATATGAAATTTAGCATAGCATACCATCCACAGTTAGATGGGAAAACAAAGAGAGTCAACCAAATAATTGAAGACATGTTGAGAATGTATGTGATGCATAATCCATCTAAGTGGGAAGATTACTTGCACTTGATTGAGTTTTCCTATAATAATGGGTATCAAGATTAATTGGAAATGAGCCCATTTGAAGTATTGTATGGTAGGAAATGAAATACTCTAGTGAGCTGGGGCAACCCATCAGACAGAGTGGTACTTGGGAAAGAATTGCTCAATGATATGGAAGACTAGATGGTTAGAATTAAGAAAATTTTAAAGGAAGCTCAAGATAGACGGAAAAATTATGCATATAAGAACATGACAGCTAGAGAATTTAAAGTGGGGGAGAATGTGCTTTTAAAATTGAAGCCCTAGACGAGATCTTTGAAGTTGGGTAGTTGTATAGAGCTATCAGCAAGATTTTGTGGTCCAATTGATATACTAGACGAAATAGGGTCAGTTGCATAGATGCTTGCATTGCCTACTTCCATGAATGTGTATAATGTATTTCATGTCTCTTCGCTAAAAAAATATGTACATGATGCTAACCATGGTATTGATTGGCATATGATTCAGGTAGAGACAGAGGAAGGATTTTAGGTCCAACCAATTAGAATATTGTACATAAAAGTCAAAATGCTCCAGAATCGAGTTATCGAGATGGTAAAATTCTAGTGGACTTACTACAGTCTTGAAGATGTTACTTGGGAGCATGAAGATGCCATGCGAGCAGAGTACCCATAACTTTTTGAATAAATTTTGAAATTTTGTTTTTTGTTTTGTATATGCACTGAGGACGGTGCCAAAATAAGGGGGAGGGGATGTAGCATGCCGGTTTTGAGCCCCATATTAAATAATGTGTTTTTTTAATCTATGAAAGAACAAAGTGCCCAAACAATTGAAATAAGCCAGTGTGCATAGGAAATATAATTTATTTATCATTATTAATAATAAATACATCATTGGATGTTAGACGAACAAGGAAAAGAGTTATAGGGGGTTATGATTCCACAAGAGAGGGGGATTGAGGGGATAAGTATTTATTTTATATTTTAATGGAGAATAACATTTACATGAGCTTCTTGGGAAGGCCAAGTGGTCCCTTAATTCCAATAATTACATAAAACCATCTTTGGTATGTTGTGGGGGTTGGTTATTCTTCACTCATTCAGTCACTCACTTGTTGTTCATTGTTCATTGTACACACTTTCATGCGCTTCTCTCTCTCCACTCATTATTTCACCCACTCATCATCCCTCATTCATGTTTTGTCTTAGGAAATGAAAACGAATTGTTGGAGAGGAGCCATGATTTGGTTGGTTATAAATATTGTTGGTGTATTCCAACCATGAATTAAGGCCTGGATGTCTGATATTATTTGTCAAATCTTCAATTTTTCTGACAGTTAAGAATAATGAGAGTCCTAGCATGGAGATTATTGACCAAATGCATTGGAGCCCTAGAAGGAGATGGAAAACCTGAGGGACTGCGTCGCAGAAAAGGGTTTCCATTCTCTTGGGTTGTGCAGGATGGGTCGAAGAGAGTTGGTGTACTTTGGATTGTTGTGGGTGTTAAAAATATTGTGAGAGATTGAGTGTTGAAACATTTGGGAAGCCAAGTGACACTCTAGAACCATCCTTGTGGATTCATAGCCCTAGCTTAGGGGTGACATTTTTGTTGAGACTTGGAACAATAATGTTTATGATTGGGTGGAACTTTCTTGGTCTGCATCTAACTGGTGATTCGTTTTAGGAAAGACAAGTGTTGTCTGACATGGTTTTATTTACATGTGTATTTATTTCACTATGTATTTATTTATCTATGAAATTCATATCTATAATATGTATGTTTGTTGGTAATTAATGTATGTGACATATGTCTCATTTATTTATGTTTTAGCATGAATATTTAACTCTATATGTGAATATTTCATACATCTTCATTCATTAAAATTTGATCAGAATTTGAAAGAAGTCCAGAGATGGGCTTGAATTAGCATAGCCCCTCCTATGGGTAGTTGGATACATTACACCATACTAGGAATAAAAAATGTTATCCATCTAGAGCTAATTAATTTTAGAGAAGATACAAAAATGACAAGACCCAATATCTTTGCACTAGACATTTAATTTTATTGTAAGAAAAGATTTCAACTTTATCCCACCTCTAATGATAAGGTTGAATGATCTATCAATCCTCGAATCAAAATACCAAGTATAAACAAAATATGAGGAATCTTAAATTGTTTTCAATGGGTATGTAAATGTTTTCCTAGTACTTGCATATGTAACAATATAATAATATCTATAATAAAATATGTGTTATCTCTCTCACAACTTGTTTCAAAACAATGAAAATGATAAAAGCAAAGGTGATTGTATATTGTAATTAGACTCTAGTATATATTTTTATCTTTTTAAATATTTTTCATATTTTTCTTATGATTTATTGATTTAAAAAAACAAAAAAAAATAATTACACAAACTTTACTAAAAAAATTACTAAAAAATAAATATTTTATTGTAAAGAATTTTGTATTTCTATATTGTAATAAACACTAACAATAACTTTTTTAAACCATAAAGAATATTTATTTGTAAGTTTTTTTCCTTATAACAATACAACTTCATATCATGAAAGTTTAATATTTGTAACTCATCGATCAATAAATTACAAGAATTACTAAATTTTTATTTTTTAATATTGTTAATATAACCAATAATATAGTCTAACAAGGCACGTTAAGTTTGAAAATATTATTTATGATTTAAAAAAAAAAAATATGTTTACTCCTCTTTTATCATATAACATTGATCCGGGTGGATATTGTTGACCACCCACCTGTTCCAAATTCCAACTTAACTTGACAGTTTTCAGTTCAACACGTTTCTTTTAATGGGAAAACTTATCTATAATTATGGGTTCTGCACTTCCAAGGTTGTACTGAAGCCCTACACAGGATCCAGGTGGATATTGGTGGCTACCCACCTATTCCTACTAGATTATTTTGGAACTTTTCATGTCAGTACATCTTTATGTAATTTTAGGGCCATTTTGGGGCCCTAAACAATATTTTCTTGGCTTGCCACAATCAAACTATATATGAAGTCATACTTTGATGGCATAATGTGTAGCTATTGAAAATATTTTTCCAATGGTCTATCACACGTCTAAAACGAATATCGTATGAAAACTTTATGACCCTGGGAAGTTGATGTACTAACTTACCCCAATGACATCCACATGACTTTTGGCGCTTCATCTCCTAGGGTTAGGTTTTTGGATGTCTACGGTTTTGTCATTCATGTTTATCTTAAAAATTCCTTCAAAGCCTCATTATAATCATCTTCTTTTGAATGAGCGTATCTGCCACATCTCTTCTCAGAGATAAAGACTCCACCATTATAGAGAGTCTTGCACTCTATATTTTTATAGTCTTTCTACATTTATTTCATTAATAGAAATGATGTCTTGATGTATTTATCTGTTTCTGGAAATTTTTATGCATATTTCATTGTAATATCTCTTCTTTCATTTCATTCCGAAAATAATCTGGATTAGTGGGATCAAAGTAGGTTTCTCTTGATTGTTTTTCAGTGCATGTCTCCGACGAGGTCCGAGTATAGAAAGTTGGGTCTCGAGCTTGTATCCATTGAGAAAAATCACTCTCACACACCAAAGAAACACTCTATGGAGGAAGAAAAGTAAAATTATGGAGAAAAAGATTCTATTAACCTATTACTTAAGAAAGCTCTTGTGCGACAGAGGGACAAAATGATGGATATTTTTTCCCACATCCTTCAATGCCTACCGATAACAACATGTGCATATTGATCAAGAAAACACTTTGGAGGAACCTCTCCCTTCAAGGTAAAATTTAATTTTGATATTCCCATATTTGAAGGATGGATAGATGCAGATTCCTTAGAAAAAAGGTCAAATATGGTAGAAGGTTATTTCTCTGTTCACGATTTTTTCGATAGGGAAAATATCACCTTCACACTCCTCAAGGAACTCCCCCTTTTCAAACATTGGTGGGAAACTTACTGGAAGAAAATTTGCACAGAGGAAAATGGAATATATGGGGCCGAGACCACTTGGGATTTTGTTTTAGATGCAGTTAAGGAACAATACAACTATGTTGATAACTATGAAGAACAATACATGAGATGGACCACACTGTGGAAACATAAGATACACATAGTGTTGTACTTCACAAATGCTTTATATACATTATGCACCAAGATGGGTATCAAAGACTCCGAGTGAAATCTAGTTCTGAAATACCATGGGGATCTGCATAGGTACATCCAAAACAAAATGGATTTCCTAAACATGTCATCATTGGGAGCTTCCTATCGATATGCTGTCAAAATCAAGCATAAATTTAGGCACCAACACAAATGGGAGTTTGGGTATGAAAATCCGAAACAACCAAATCATGGTAAAGATGACCCTAACCAAAAACCTCACGAAAACGAGTCCAAGGCACATTAAAAGAAGGGAAAAGAAAAGATGAATATTGGCACTATGAAGTGGTGCGACTTTCAAAAAAAACCCTAGCACAAAACCGATGCATGTCGCTCAAAATAGTCATTGGTGGTCAAGGTCAAAGACAAGGATCTAGGCCTTGATTCAGAATATGATCCAATAAATATTGAAAATAGACAAATCATCGATGTATACCCCACTGCTACTGTCATGACCAAAACAATTCAACCAAAAGAACCAGTAGATCCCAAACAGTGGGAGTGCCTCTTCCATTCATATATGTGGGTAAAGGGGACCCCATTTCATTTCATTGTTGATAGCATCAGCCAAAAGAACCTCATATTAGTTGAAGTTTTCAAACAGTTGGGGTTGTTGACAACACTACACCCACAACCATACAACATTGGGTGGCCTCACCAGAGACGACATCTCTGTGTCAGCCAGTAATGTCATGTTTCCCCTCTTGATGTCTATGATGTTGTTTTGGGAAAACCGTATATGTGTAAACATCATCTTGTTCATGATTCTCGACCTCGTAGTGTCATTATTACTCCGAGGGGTCATCTCTATAAAATACTAGAGGTAGTTCTGACTACTTCTCCACCAAAATAGTGTCGTAAGGTAATCTCTCATACTGCAAAATTTATCCTCTTCATAGTCTGTTGAAAGGATGCACTGGAGGCCACTACAACCACTGGAGTTTCAACACCTTCTATCTAGCAGAAGTAGATTAGAAAAGAGAAAGAATATATTTTGTATTCACCTACGATGGTGCCTACACAATTCCCCATCAAGCACAAAGACAACAGGTTGGTGGATTAGATTCAACCTCGCGAACAACATTTTCATGACAGCCTTCCACAAACCAAACAACACAACTTCTCCAACAAGGCACACAACTCACCAAGAATCTGATTCAAAAAATGTTTCCCCTTTTCCTTGGGAACTCAATGCAATGGAGACCATTAATTCTGAAGGGGATAGGATTGGTCTAGGTGGATATTGGTGGCCAAACATCTGTTCCAAATTCCAACTAGCTCATCTTGATATTTTTCAGTTCAACACGTTTCTCTATAATGGGGACATTTTTTTGTAATTGTGGGTTTTGCGCTTTTAGGGCTATCCTTAATCCCTAAAGAAAATCCAAGTTGATATTAGTGGCCACCCACCCATTCCAACTGAATTATTTTGGAATTTTTCATGTCACTACATCTTTATGTACTTATAGTCCCGTTTTGGGGCCCTAAACAGTGTTTTCTTGGCTTGCCACAACCAAACTATAGAGGAAGTTAGATTTTGATGACATAATTCATAGTTCTTGAAAATACCTTTCCAATGGGCTATCACACACCTAAAATGAATATCATATGCAAACGTTATGACCCCAAGAAGTTGATGTACTAACTTACCCCAACGAGTCCCACATGACTTTTGGCACTTCATCTCCTAGGGTTATGTTTTAGGATGTCTAGGGTTTTGGCATTCATGTTTATTATAAAAATACCTTCAGAGCCTCATTGTAATCATCTTCTTGTGAATGAACATAGCCATCACATCTCTTCTTAGAGATAAATCTGCCACAATTCTAGTGAGTCTTGCACTCTATATTTTTACAGTCTCTATACATTTATTTCATTAACAGAAATCATGGATTACTGTATTTCTCTTTTTCTGGCAATTTTATGTGTATTTCATTGTAATATCTATGCTTTCATTTCATTCTAAAAATAATCTGGATCAAACACTCATGTATGATTTCTATGTGTATAGATAGGGATTTGAATATAACTTCTATGTGTATAGAGAGGGATTTGAATTGACATAAATATATTGAGTTACATATAATTTTCATACATATAAAGACAAATCCTAATGCTTAAAATGTTAAAATGTTTTAGTATTATAACTTTGTAATATTTAACGTCCTAAGTATTAACAATTTGATTTTAGCAAAATACTTATTATAAATTTATTTATATATGAATAGTAAGCATTTTCTAGAATTTAAATATATATGTATTTTTTATCAATTAGATAAAACACAAACATAATCTTCAAACAAATATTATATGTTTTGGAGTTTATTCTTGCAACATTTTTCATCTATTTTGTTTTCATATTTTTTCCCAAATATAATATTATTTTGATAGAGTAATTATTAAGAATATATATATTTACTTAGAGATTGTAAATTTGAATCTATAAAAAAATATATATAAATCTTTATACCTTAAGTAATATCACACTATATAAAGAGTCCTTTTAAAAAACCAACCATACATTGGTTAACTAAATTATAATTTTAAAATGTATCCTTTGAAAACAAGTGAAGGAAGCTAGAGAACATTTTCTAAATATGTGCCTCTTCAACAATCAACTTTGGGATCATGGTGCACTTCTCTTTAGATAAATGGAGAGACACAAGGATTATATAAAAACCACTTTAGCTACCTAGTAGTTTACTGGATTTTAGAATCCCATCCTTAATAGGATCGCACAA
>ML820053.1:41692-81920 GCA_009831015.1 Picea engelmannii | reverse complement strand
AGAGTATGAAAACAAGTTCTTGGGGATGCTAAAGTATGTGAGGTTTATAAAATATTAGAAGGTGAAAATATATAGGTTTTTAAGTGTATTTTCATCATTTTATAAAGAGAATATTCAATATGATGAACCCAGGACTTTGATTGAGACCATGAGGAAGATTAAGTACCTATATGAGCAATGCAAGGGAAAAGAATCCATGCAAAAAACTTGGAAGGATAAGAAGAAGGAGAAATATGATTATAGGAGGAAGGGATTCGAACCTCCTTTAAATATAAATATACATCATAAAAATCATCAAGACCAGTATGCTAAGGATGAATCCAAGAGAGAAGACTCCTTAAGAAAAAGGGGAATATCACCAATCCAATGTTGGGGATGAAAAGAAGATCACTTGTACAAGGATTTCCCTCATAGAAAGGACAAAGTGAAGACTGTGCACAACATCTAAGAGGATACCATAGTAGAAGACATGGGAAGAATATATGTAGCCTTAGATGATCGATAAGCATAGTACCAATCCAATATGATCGAGGTTGAAGGTAAGATAATTAATCAACCTATTGTTATTTTAATTGATTTAGGAGAAAGTCACTGTTACATTGATCCTAAAATAGTGGATATATTATGTTTGGAGAAAAGTAAGCTTGAAAAATCAAGTTTGGTTCAGCTAGCTACTGGAACCAAAAGGATAATCCATGATATGGTCATAGGTTGTTCCATAAGTCTTAATGGTGTGAATACTAATGTTCATCTAAATATTATACCATTGGGATCTTATGATATTCTAATTGGAATGGATTGGTTGGACAATAATCATGTTGTCCTAGATTGTCATAACAAGACATTTACATGTCTTGATGAAGAAGGAAAACATAGCACTGTGAAAGAAGTTCTAAGACCCATCTCTATATGGGATATTTCAACCTTACAACTAAAGAGATGTTTAAGAAAAGGATGTAAATTGTATGCAATCCATGTGGAGGATCCAAAAAATACAAAGGGTCAAAGACTTGAAGAATTATCGGTACTAAAAGAATTTGAAGATGTATTCCAGGAAATACTAGGGTTGCCACCAAAGAGGGAGATATATTTCTCTATTGATTTAGTGTCAGGAGCTGCCCCGGTATCAAACAAACCTTACATAATGCATACACTGGAATTAAAATAATTACAAATGCAGTTGGAAGAATTGTTGAAGAAAGGGTACATATGTCCAAGTGTTTCACCTTGGGGAGCACCAATACTCTTTGTCAAAAAGAAGGATGGAACCTTGGGGATGTGTATTAAATTTCAATAACTGAATAAATCCACTGTAAAGAATAAGTACTCTCTACCCAGAAATGATGACCTCTTTGATCAATTAAGAGGGGAAAATATATTTTCAAAGATAGAGTTGAGATCAGGGTACCATGAGGTAAGAATCAAGTAAGAAGACATCAATAAGACAACCTTTAGAACCAGGTATGGGAATTATGAATTTGTTGTGGTTCCATTTGGACTGTCTAATGCACCAATTGTCTTTATGTTCTTAATGAATGACATATTTAAAAATTACTTGGATAATTTTGTCATAGTATTCCTGGACGACATATTTTTCTATTCTAAGTCATAGGAAGATCATGAACATCACCTAAGCTCAGTATTGCAAGTGTTGAGGGAACATCAGTTGTATGACAAGCTTAGTAAGTGTTATTTTTACCAAGAATAGATCCATTACATGGGACACCTTATTTTAGAACAAGGTATAGTAGTAGATCCAGAGAAGATTGAATCCATTATAGGATGACCAACAACCAAGAACATTTTAGAAGTTAGATCTTTTATGGGGTTAGACAGTTACTACAAAATATTTATAGTAGGATTCTCTAAGATTGATCATCCCATCACTTCTTTGAAAATGAAGGGAATTAAATTTGAATGGACACCTGAGTGTGAAGAGAACTTTAATTTTTTGAAATAATTACTTACTAGTGAACACTTTTTAAAGATTGTTGACCCAAATGAAATTTTTGTGGTATGTACAGATGCATGCAAGGAAGGAATTGGTGGAGTCTTCACTAAAAATCGACATGTCATTGGTTATGATTCCAGAAAGCTTAAAGAACATGAAAGGAATTATGCCACACATGACTTGGAACTTTCTTCCATTGTTCATGCATTGAATATGTGGAGGCATTATCTCATGGGGAAGAGATTTGAATTAAGAACATACCACAATGGTCTGAAATATATTTTTGAACAACCAACCTTGAATGCCAGGAAAAGGAGATGGGTTGAATTTTTAAGTGAATACAATTTTGACATCAAGCCTATCAAAGAAAAAGAAACTAAATTTGTTGATGCACTTAGTAGAAGAGTACATCTCATGCATGCTACAGTTGTTAGTATGCATAAGTCAGATTTAAAGAGAAAAATTTTAGATGTTGTTGTTACAGATCAACATTACCTATAGGTAAAAGAAAGATTACAGTAGGAAAATGTACAATATAAAATTAAAGAATATTAGATGGAGAAAGATGGATTACTTATGCAAAAATATAGAATTTATGTTCCTAGTTTAGGAGAACATAAGAATTTGGTATAAAAAATTGCCTAATGCTCCATATGTCATACATCCAGGTTACCAGAAAACAATTGCAACAACAAGAAGCCAATTTTTTTGGCCAAGAATGAAAAGAGGTGTTATATATTACATTTCCAAATGTATGGAATGTCATAGAGTGAAGGATGAGCATAGGCAACCAACGGTTTTGCTACAACCATTACTAATTCCAGAGAATAAATTGGAAGTGGTAACCATTGATTTTATAACAAAATTACCTAGGACAACAAGGAAACATGATTCAATCATGGTCCTGGTTGATAAATTGACAACGGACGTTCATTTTTTTCCTGTAAAAATGACTCATACAACAAATAATATTGAATAAATTTACATGAGGGAGATTGCTAGGTTTCATGGGATATCTAAGACAATTGTCTCAGACAGAGATACACAATTTACTTCAAATTTCTGGAGGGGATTGTTTAAAGGATTTGGTACAAATATGAAATTTAGCATAGCATACCATCCACAGTTAGATGGGAAAACAAAGAGAGTCAACCAAATAATTGAAGACATGTTGAGAATGTATGTGATGCATAATCCATCTAAGTGGGAAGATTACTTGCACTTGATTGAGTTTTCCTATAATAATGGGTATCAAGATTAATTGGAAATGAGCCCATTTGAAGTATTGTATGGTAGGAAATGAAATACTCTAGTGAGCTGGGGCAACCCATCAGACAGAGTGGTACTTGGGAAAGAATTGCTCAATGATATGGAAGACTAGATGGTTAGAATTAAGAAAATTTTAAAGGAAGCTCAAGATAGACGGAAAAATTATGCATATAAGAACATGACAGCTAGAGAATTTAAAGTGGGGGAGAATGTGCTTTTAAAATTGAAGCCCTAGACGAGATCTTTGAAGTTGGGTAGTTGTATAGAGCTATCAGCAAGATTTTGTGGTCCAATTGATATACTAGACGAAATAGGGTCAGTTGCATAGATGCTTGCATTGCCTACTTCCATGAATGTGTATAATGTATTTCATGTCTCTTCGCTAAAAAAATATGTACATGATGCTAACCATGGTATTGATTGGCATATGATTCAGGTAGAGACAGAGGAAGGATTTTAGGTCCAACCAATTAGAATATTGTACATAAAAGTCAAAATGCTCCAGAATCGAGTTATCGAGATGGTAAAATTCTAGTGGACTTACTACAGTCTTGAAGATGTTACTTGGGAGCATGAAGATGCCATGCGAGCAGAGTACCCATAACTTTTTGAATAAATTTTGAAATTTTGTTTTTTGTTTTGTATATGCACTGAGGACGGTGCCAAAATAAGGGGGAGGGGATGTAGCATGCCGGTTTTGAGCCCCATATTAAATAATGTGTTTTTTTAATCTATGAAAGAACAAAGTGCCCAAACAATTGAAATAAGCCAGTGTGCATAGGAAATATAATTTATTTATCATTATTAATAATAAATACATCATTGGATGTTAGACGAACAAGGAAAAGAGTTATAGGGGGTTATGATTCCACAAGAGAGGGGGATTGAGGGGATAAGTATTTATTTTATATTTTAATGGAGAATAACATTTACATGAGCTTCTTGGGAAGGCCAAGTGGTCCCTTAATTCCAATAATTACATAAAACCATCTTTGGTATGTTGTGGGGGTTGGTTATTCTTCACTCATTCAGTCACTCACTTGTTGTTCATTGTTCATTGTACACACTTTCATGCGCTTCTCTCTCTCCACTCATTATTTCACCCACTCATCATCCCTCATTCATGTTTTGTCTTAGGAAATGAAAACGAATTGTTGGAGAGGAGCCATGATTTGGTTGGTTATAAATATTGTTGGTGTATTCCAACCATGAATTAAGGCCTGGATGTCTGATATTATTTGTCAAATCTTCAATTTTTCTGACAGTTAAGAATAATGAGAGTCCTAGCATGGAGATTATTGACCAAATGCATTGGAGCCCTAGAAGGAGATGGAAAACCTGAGGGACTGCGTCGCAGAAAAGGGTTTCCATTCTCTTGGGTTGTGCAGGATGGGTCGAAGAGAGTTGGTGTACTTTGGATTGTTGTGGGTGTTAAAAATATTGTGAGAGATTGAGTGTTGAAACATTTGGGAAGCCAAGTGACACTCTAGAACCATCCTTGTGGATTCATAGCCCTAGCTTAGGGGTGACATTTTTGTTGAGACTTGGAACAATAATGTTTATGATTGGGTGGAACTTTCTTGGTCTGCATCTAACTGGTGATTCGTTTTAGGAAAGACAAGTGTTGTCTGACATGGTTTTATTTACATGTGTATTTATTTCACTATGTATTTATTTATCTATGAAATTCATATCTATAATATGTATGTTTGTTGGTAATTAATGTATGTGACATATGTCTCATTTATTTATGTTTTAGCATGAATATTTAACTCTATATGTGAATATTTCATACATCTTCATTCATTAAAATTTGATCAGAATTTGAAAGAAGTCCAGAGATGGGCTTGAATTAGCATAGCCCCTCCTATGGGTAGTTGGATACATTACACCATACTAGGAATAAAAAATGTTATCCATCTAGAGCTAATTAATTTTAGAGAAGATACAAAAATGACAAGACCCAATATCTTTGCACTAGACATTTAATTTTATTGTAAGAAAAGATTTCAACTTTATCCCACCTCTAATGATAAGGTTGAATGATCTATCAATCCTCGAATCAAAATACCAAGTATAAACAAAATATGAGGAATCTTAAATTGTTTTCAATGGGTATGTAAATGTTTTCCTAGTACTTGCATATGTAACAATATAATAATATCTATAATAAAATATGTGTTATCTCTCTCACAACTTGTTTCAAAACAATGAAAATGATAAAAGCAAAGGTGATTGTATATTGTAATTAGACTCTAGTATATATTTTTATCTTTTTAAATATTTTTCATATTTTTCTTATGATTTATTGATTTAAAAAAACAAAAAAAAATAATTACACAAACTTTACTAAAAAAATTACTAAAAAATAAATATTTTATTGTAAAGAATTTTGTATTTCTATATTGTAATAAACACTAACAATAACTTTTTTAAACCATAAAGAATATTTATTTGTAAGTTTTTTTCCTTATAACAATACAACTTCATATCATGAAAGTTTAATATTTGTAACTCATCGATCAATAAATTACAAGAATTACTAAATTTTTATTTTTTAATATTGTTAATATAACCAATAATATAGTCTAACAAGGCACGTTAAGTTTGAAAATATTATTTATGATTTAAAAAAAAAAAATATGTTTACTCCTCTTTTATCATATAACATTGATCCGGGTGGATATTGTTGACCACCCACCTGTTCCAAATTCCAACTTAACTTGACAGTTTTCAGTTCAACACGTTTCTTTTAATGGGAAAACTTATCTATAATTATGGGTTCTGCACTTCCAAGGTTGTACTGAAGCCCTACACAGGATCCAGGTGGATATTGGTGGCTACCCACCTATTCCTACTAGATTATTTTGGAACTTTTCATGTCAGTACATCTTTATGTAATTTTAGGGCCATTTTGGGGCCCTAAACAATATTTTCTTGGCTTGCCACAATCAAACTATATATGAAGTCATACTTTGATGGCATAATGTGTAGCTATTGAAAATATTTTTCCAATGGTCTATCACACGTCTAAAACGAATATCGTATGAAAACTTTATGACCCTGGGAAGTTGATGTACTAACTTACCCCAATGACATCCACATGACTTTTGGCGCTTCATCTCCTAGGGTTAGGTTTTTGGATGTCTACGGTTTTGTCATTCATGTTTATCTTAAAAATTCCTTCAAAGCCTCATTATAATCATCTTCTTTTGAATGAGCGTATCTGCCACATCTCTTCTCAGAGATAAAGACTCCACCATTATAGAGAGTCTTGCACTCTATATTTTTATAGTCTTTCTACATTTATTTCATTAATAGAAATGATGTCTTGATGTATTTATCTGTTTCTGGAAATTTTTATGCATATTTCATTGTAATATCTCTTCTTTCATTTCATTCCGAAAATAATCTGGATTAGTGGGATCAAAGTAGGTTTCTCTTGATTGTTTTTCAGTGCATGTCTCCGACGAGGTCCGAGTATAGAAAGTTGGGTCTCGAGCTTGTATCCATTGAGAAAAATCACTCTCACACACCAAAGAAACACTCTATGGAGGAAGAAAAGTAAAATTATGGAGAAAAAGATTCTATTAACCTATTACTTAAGAAAGCTCTTGTGCGACAGAGGGACAAAATGATGGATATTTTTTCCCACATCCTTCAATGCCTACCGATAACAACATGTGCATATTGATCAAGAAAACACTTTGGAGGAACCTCTCCCTTCAAGGTAAAATTTAATTTTGATATTCCCATATTTGAAGGATGGATAGATGCAGATTCCTTAGAAAAAAGGTCAAATATGGTAGAAGGTTATTTCTCTGTTCACGATTTTTTCGATAGGGAAAATATCACCTTCACACTCCTCAAGGAACTCCCCCTTTTCAAACATTGGTGGGAAACTTACTGGAAGAAAATTTGCACAGAGGAAAATGGAATATATGGGGCCGAGACCACTTGGGATTTTGTTTTAGATGCAGTTAAGGAACAATACAACTATGTTGATAACTATGAAGAACAATACATGAGATGGACCACACTGTGGAAACATAAGATACACATAGTGTTGTACTTCACAAATGCTTTATATACATTATGCACCAAGATGGGTATCAAAGACTCCGAGTGAAATCTAGTTCTGAAATACCATGGGGATCTGCATAGGTACATCCAAAACAAAATGGATTTCCTAAACATGTCATCATTGGGAGCTTCCTATCGATATGCTGTCAAAATCAAGCATAAATTTAGGCACCAACACAAATGGGAGTTTGGGTATGAAAATCCGAAACAACCAAATCATGGTAAAGATGACCCTAACCAAAAACCTCACGAAAACGAGTCCAAGGCACATTAAAAGAAGGGAAAAGAAAAGATGAATATTGGCACTATGAAGTGGTGCGACTTTCAAAAAAAACCCTAGCACAAAACCGATGCATGTCGCTCAAAATAGTCATTGGTGGTCAAGGTCAAAGACAAGGATCTAGGCCTTGATTCAGAATATGATCCAATAAATATTGAAAATAGACAAATCATCGATGTATACCCCACTGCTACTGTCATGACCAAAACAATTCAACCAAAAGAACCAGTAGATCCCAAACAGTGGGAGTGCCTCTTCCATTCATATATGTGGGTAAAGGGGACCCCATTTCATTTCATTGTTGATAGCATCAGCCAAAAGAACCTCATATTAGTTGAAGTTTTCAAACAGTTGGGGTTGTTGACAACACTACACCCACAACCATACAACATTGGGTGGCCTCACCAGAGACGACATCTCTGTGTCAGCCAGTAATGTCATGTTTCCCCTCTTGATGTCTATGATGTTGTTTTGGGAAAACCGTATATGTGTAAACATCATCTTGTTCATGATTCTCGACCTCGTAGTGTCATTATTACTCCGAGGGGTCATCTCTATAAAATACTAGAGGTAGTTCTGACTACTTCTCCACCAAAATAGTGTCGTAAGGTAATCTCTCATACTGCAAAATTTATCCTCTTCATAGTCTGTTGAAAGGATGCACTGGAGGCCACTACAACCACTGGAGTTTCAACACCTTCTATCTAGCAGAAGTAGATTAGAAAAGAGAAAGAATATATTTTGTATTCACCTACGATGGTGCCTACACAATTCCCCATCAAGCACAAAGACAACAGGTTGGTGGATTAGATTCAACCTCGCGAACAACATTTTCATGACAGCCTTCCACAAACCAAACAACACAACTTCTCCAACAAGGCACACAACTCACCAAGAATCTGATTCAAAAAATGTTTCCCCTTTTCCTTGGGAACTCAATGCAATGGAGACCATTAATTCTGAAGGGGATAGGATTGGTCTAGGTGGATATTGGTGGCCAAACATCTGTTCCAAATTCCAACTAGCTCATCTTGATATTTTTCAGTTCAACACGTTTCTCTATAATGGGGACATTTTTTTGTAATTGTGGGTTTTGCGCTTTTAGGGCTATCCTTAATCCCTAAAGAAAATCCAAGTTGATATTAGTGGCCACCCACCCATTCCAACTGAATTATTTTGGAATTTTTCATGTCACTACATCTTTATGTACTTATAGTCCCGTTTTGGGGCCCTAAACAGTGTTTTCTTGGCTTGCCACAACCAAACTATAGAGGAAGTTAGATTTTGATGACATAATTCATAGTTCTTGAAAATACCTTTCCAATGGGCTATCACACACCTAAAATGAATATCATATGCAAACGTTATGACCCCAAGAAGTTGATGTACTAACTTACCCCAACGAGTCCCACATGACTTTTGGCACTTCATCTCCTAGGGTTATGTTTTAGGATGTCTAGGGTTTTGGCATTCATGTTTATTATAAAAATACCTTCAGAGCCTCATTGTAATCATCTTCTTGTGAATGAACATAGCCATCACATCTCTTCTTAGAGATAAATCTGCCACAATTCTAGTGAGTCTTGCACTCTATATTTTTACAGTCTCTATACATTTATTTCATTAACAGAAATCATGGATTACTGTATTTCTCTTTTTCTGGCAATTTTATGTGTATTTCATTGTAATATCTATGCTTTCATTTCATTCTAAAAATAATCTGGATCAAACACTCATGTATGATTTCTATGTGTATAGATAGGGATTTGAATATAACTTCTATGTGTATAGAGAGGGATTTGAATTGACATAAATATATTGAGTTACATATAATTTTCATACATATAAAGACAAATCCTAATGCTTAAAATGTTAAAATGTTTTAGTATTATAACTTTGTAATATTTAACGTCCTAAGTATTAACAATTTGATTTTAGCAAAATACTTATTATAAATTTATTTATATATGAATAGTAAGCATTTTCTAGAATTTAAATATATATGTATTTTTTATCAATTAGATAAAACACAAACATAATCTTCAAACAAATATTATATGTTTTGGAGTTTATTCTTGCAACATTTTTCATCTATTTTGTTTTCATATTTTTTCCCAAATATAATATTATTTTGATAGAGTAATTATTAAGAATATATATATTTACTTAGAGATTGTAAATTTGAATCTATAAAAAAATATATATAAATCTTTATACCTTAAGTAATATCACACTATATAAAGAGTCCTTTTAAAAAACCAACCATACATTGGTTAACTAAATTATAATTTTAAAATGTATCCTTTGAAAACAAGTGAAGGAAGCTAGAGAACATTTTCTAAATATGTGCCTCTTCAACAATCAACTTTGGGATCATGGTGCACTTCTCTTTAGATAAATGGAGAGACACAAGGATTATATAAAAACCACTTTAGCTACCTAGTAGTTTACTGGATTTTAGAATCCCATCCTTAATAGGATCGCACAATTCATCTCAGGGTTTGTAATGCAAGAAACTTTGAAGGAGATAAAACATTATATATTCAAGAATGATCAAGGTAACAATGAAATCCAAAAAGGAATCACATAAATAATCAAATATCAATCCTAGATTGAAGATGATGTCAATTGCAACCCCAAAGAATTTTTCATCCTCTCGGGATGGAATCTTAATTTAACTCTAATTTCCATGGGTAGAACATTGCATGGGCCTGTCGCTCATATTGTCTTTCCTAGTCTCACCCTCCCCATCATTTTATCAATATTAACTTTGATGGAGCTACTAAGAAAAATCCAAGAGCTACAAGTTATGGGGTCCAGTATTTTACAACTCCAAAGGGAAGATTCTTCGAATATATTATGGAAACCTCAACATAAGTTCCAACAATGTGACAGATCTATGGGATCTCCTCTTGAGTTTAAAAATAGATAAGAAACAACATGTTAATTCTCATAGTTGAAGGTGATTCTCAACTTATCATCAACATGTTAATTCTCGAAGTTGTTTGCCGGATAATCCACAGTTGGTGTCATTTTTGTCAACGTTTCGAATCCGAATCACGATTCGAAACGTTGACAAAAATGACACCAACTGTGGATTATCCGGCAAACAACTTCAAAAATACTCACCACAGAAATCTAAAAACAACCATGTTAATTCTCCTTCAAAACAACTCATCACCTTGGAAATTCTCTAAAAATTGGTGACCAGAAGAGATCTTGATGCAAATCCAATTGCTTATTCATTATGCTTCAACCATTATTCCCTCACACGACCATAGAAGTGCCAACAAGCTCATGGATTATCTTTCCAATGAGGGTGTGTCTAGTTGTTATGATAAAACAAACTTCAATTGGGATTCTGTGGAAAATGCCTCCCTTAAGGAAGAATTCCAAAGGTTATGCCAAAATTATCTCCCCTCTCCGAATGGGGTGTTTGTTTTCATATATGTGGGGGTGATGTGTGGGTTGAACAGGTGAATAAAATGTCCACACAAACCCACCTCTCAACATATTAAATCAGGAACATGGTTATGCAATGGAGACTTTGTACACCGATAATATTTGTACATGATTGATTCTTCTTGTATTCCTAAATACCCAAGATTGACATATTTTAGACATGTCCCTCATACTGGGCTATATAATGCACCTTTTGGTGCAATAAGAATTTTTCCAGTTATATATATATATATATATATATATATATATATAGAGAGAGAGAGAGAGAGAGAGAGAGAGAGAGAGAGTTGATATTGAAATATTTACTTGTTACTAATATTTTTCTTAAATGATATGTGTTAGCTATATATTAAGCATTGAAGGAATTACACACCTCCCCATCATATGGAGAATTAAAAATAACCTATGTACCAATAAGTTTTTTTTACTTTCAATTTCTCTCTCTATAAAGTTGATGTAGAATTATTTTACTTAATGTCCATGTTATGTTTTTTTAAATGCCACGTGTCAACACACAAAGACGATATTAAATAGGTGTACATAGAAATATTTTATTTATGACCCATATTGAAATTATTTTTTTCTTATTAATATTTTTCTAAATGCCACAAGTCAACTCCATAATATTAAGCAGTGAAGCAATTATGCATATCCCTCATTATGGGAAGTAGAAAGCACTTATTGAAAAAAACACATTTTTTTTACATTGAATTACTCTATATATTTCTCTCTCTATATAGACTTGATATAGAATTATTTTAATTAATATGGATATTGAAATACTTTGATTATGGCACACATTGAAATATCTTTTTGTTATTAATATTTTTTTAATTTCCATGTGTCAACTCCAAAAATAATTATAGATATCCACTTGGAAGTTGTATAGGGTTTCAAATAGCCCCAAAAGTGTAGAACCCATAATTACAAATAATTACACAAGAACATGTTGAAGTAAAAAATGTCAAGGGGAGCTAGTTGGAATAGGTGGGTGGCCATTGATATCCACTTGGATCATGCTCCCCCTGTGACCATTGCTCCCTGTAGAAACATGCCTCTTTTATCTCTCTACAAGCATCTAACTCTCTATACATGCATCTTAGAATCTCTCCCCCTTTGACATCAATGGAAAAGGTAACTTCCCATCGAGGTTGCTCCCCCTAACTGAATTGTCCTTGGGGCTGCTCCCCCCAACTAAACTCTTCCTGAAACTGCTCCCCCGAACTGAATTGTCCTCTTTATGGTGCTTCCTCATGTAAATCTAAGACATATAAGAATATCATTCAAAATTCATTGTGGGGAAGAAAATATGAAAATTTATGACAAACATACTCAACGACTTCCCTTGGAAGTGGTTTTGTAAATATGTATGAAATCTGTTCTTTGGTGCCAACATAATCAACTCAAATGTTCTTCTCTATAACCTATTCCCGTAGAAAATGATACTTGATTGGAATGTGATTTGTCTCAGAGTGAATCACTATATTCTTTGAGATATTGATGGCACTTTTATATCGGAATGGGCTCATCATACTCAACCTATATATATTTCAATGTTTGTTTCATCCATAGAACCTATTTACAATATGTTGTTACTGTAATATACTCTACTTTAGTTGTAGACACAGATATTGATAATTGCTTCTTACTTAGCCAAGATACCAAACACTCAACCAAGTATAACTTTGCCCCACTTGTACTACTTCGGTCATCAATGAGACCTTTTCAATCTGCATCTATGTAGGCAATAAGTGATAGATCATTTTCTTTTGGATACCATAATACAAACTCTTTTGTACCCTTGAGATATATGAATATCCTCTTTATTGTTAGAACATGTGATTCATTTGGTTATGTTTGAAATTGTGCCACCTACCCAACTGCCTGCATTACATCTAGTTTAGATGTTGTCACATAAGGTAATATTCCAATCACTGACCTGTACTGCCTCTGATCTTTAGTCTTTGAATCATCATATTTACTTAATTTACAATTGGTCTGCATAGGAGTATTGACTGGTTTTCAATCTTCAATTCCGAACCTCTTTAGCATTTCTATGATATACTTGGTTTGAGAAATAAAAATGCCTTGGTTTATTTTACATATCCGAAGACCCAAAAACAAAGATAATTATCTAAGTAATGACATTTAAAATTCATTCTCCATATCCTTTGCAAATTTCTATCTCATCTTGTCATCACCACTTCCAAAAAGAATACCATCAACATAAACTTCAATTAAAAAAATACTATCTTGAGTTACCTTGACATAGAGGTCATTGTCTGTGTTTCCTTTCCTGAACCCTTGCTGCTATAGATATATGTCCAGTCTAGAATACCATGCTATGGGGGCATGTTTTAGACCATACAAGGAATTCTTCAACCTACAAACATAATCTTCATTATTTGACAACTGACATCCTTCTAGTTGCTCAATACAAACTTCTTCTTCTAGATCCCCATTCAGGAAGGTTGATTTCAAGTCCATCTGATACACTTTAATATTATTGGAAAATGCATAATCTAGGATCAATATGATTTCTTCTATTATGGAAATTGGGACAAACATCTCTTCAAAGTAAATACCTTCAACTTGTGTTTATCCTTTACATACCAATCTAGCTTTGTTTCTGGTAACCTATCTGTCTTCATTCAATTTATTTTTGAAGACCCACTTTGTATCAATCACATTCTTATACTTTGGCCTTGGAACCAATTCCCAAGTGTCATTCTTATCTATTTGATCCAACTCTTCATCCATGTATTTTATGTAGAATTCATCCTTGCTAGAGTGGTACAGACCCCCCCCTACCTCAGCAGGGTCCGTCGACCTCCATGTCAAGGATCATTCTAATTCTCTGAGATGGATTAGCTCTTTCGAGTCCCTGCTGGAACCTCCATGAAATAAATCCATAGTTCCTTATGTGAAAACTACGCCCACACAAACAAGCAGTGGGCACGAGTTTTCCCCCATGTGATCACCAACGGTGAGCACAGGCCTTACCTAAAGGCATTTCAAAATTTTGTGTGTCGGGTCTCTGCATGTGATTCACCCCAACTCTCCCGATCTCCGAAATCCTGACAGGCGCCTAGCATTACTTATCTCCTCCCTTATCCTTTTACTAATATGATGTCGAACTATGACCTGGGGCCAGGCTTCCAAGCGCTTTGCGACTTTACGCTTTGCATTGTTGGAAACTAGCCTCCTTCTCTTCTCCTGAAATCTGAAACTCTGAACCTTGAGCTCCATTTTCATTAGATCAACAATAAAAAAATCCTCATGATATGACGGTTCTAATTTCCCCTTCGCATATCGGGACTTCACGTTTCACAAAGTTGGAGGACTGCTCACCTCCCTTCTCCCGATCCCCGAACTTACAAACTTTTTGGGACCAGATATATGGTCCACACTATCTATTCGATAGAAGACTACTATAAAATTGTGAACATGGGTTTTGTGAATCCTCATGAGTCAGACCTTTGACTTCCCTGAGTTGTGAGCCAACAAAAATTTGATCTCTTGCCATGTGTCCCTATCTCAATGGATGATTCTAATGATTTCGGGACTTCACGACCTCACAAATACCTCTCTCCTATGCAACTCCGAAGGATTAAACCTCATGCACATTCCTCTGGATCCAACAATTGTTTTTCCATGTTCTTAGATATAACCGCTGAGATTTGTTTCCTCTTGCGTGCTCGACTCCTGTTTGGATGTGAGATTCAACACTCCAAATCTCTTCTCCTACAGCTGATCCAATGGTTGTTGACGCTCCTTCTCTTGAGATTTGGATTTCTTCAGACTTGAAAGAATTCAAATGTTTAAAAGGCCTCAACCTTTGTTTCCTCTACTAGCTCAACTACTTGGTTCTCGTCTGCATTCTGAAGATGTTGTCTCTCCTGAGATTTGACAAGGAAATCAAACCTCAGCCCTGGCGCTCACTTGCACTCTGCATTTGACTTTGCACTACTCCTAATATTTCGGCTTGATTAGTATATAAGGGAATTGACCCTTCTACCTCTTCCCAAAATACTTTCTGGTGCTCTCCTGGCATGCTCTGTTTTGACCTCTTGAGCTTTGGAACTTAAAATGAGCTCTCTCTGCACACACTCCTTATGCTTTGAATGACCTTCAACTGGTTATCTTTCAACACTTTGTTCGAGCATTGGCCTGGTGCACTCCTTGCACAGGTCTTCCTTTAGAGTTTTCAACAACTCTGTCTTCTTGAGATTCAACAACTTGGACCTCAAAGGTCTCTGTCCCTTATATCCCTCGAAGAGATATAAGTGCCCTTTTGGCAACTTATGCTCAAGAACTCCTTGCTAAGACAACAAAGTATTCATTAACTATGTAAGTGTCTCTCCTTGAAAAATCTCTTATATGTGAACTCTAAATAGAGTTCTCTTTATTCACTCTTTGCACTCGCTCGATGCCCACTTGGCAGAGCTATACAGAATTCTCAGCAATTTTGTCTTCTCTCTGTGCCCTCCTCTGAACAATATTTCCTTTAAGGTGTTCAGTAACCTTGAGGCTTCTCCCTTGAATTTATGATTCCTCTAGTGCGCCCTCCTAGCACATATGTTCCTGAATTACACATAACTCATATGTGCACTCTTTGCACTGGTTGACATAGTCCTCAAAACTCTATCATGCAACCCCTTGCATTTAGCCACAAAGAACCCAGACTGAAACCAGAAACTCACAGACAAAAAACTTTGTCTATAAACTCCAGACGGAATTTAACATACATCTACAACATACATTCATAAGAACATACACAAATGACATTCATAAAAACACATTGAAACACACAAAGAATCTTATGTAGGAAAAACTGCTCTTTGTATTAATCTCAGAATGCATGCTACAATGTGTACAAATCTCATACTTCTACAGAGTCTCAACTCTTTTCTTTCCCTTTCTCTATCCTTCCTATATCCTATTCTTGTCCCAAAAAAAACCTATGCATATAGATACAAAGATCTTTTTACAAAAGAGGGGCTCCTTGGGCCTTTCCCTCCAAGATACCTACTCTCATTTATTTACATTGAATTACAATTAATGGGTGTCTAGTTTGAATCGGTTTTAGATCTCCTCAGACTGTCAACCATTAAGGCGACACCAACTATTTCCTACACAATGGCATGGCTTTGGCTCTTCCAACCTTACACATTAAATTACAATTCTAAATTTTAAATGAGGGTTGACGCCTCTCCTTCCTTGAATGATCCCTTTAATGTTTTGTCTAGCTAGTGTGTTGCTGAGTTGGAGTGATGCTCCTGCATCATACTCCACTACTGTGAAAAATTCATGAGCTCCTTCTCATGAGCTTCCTGGCTTTATTGAAATCCACCTAGATCCCAAACTATTATTTGGAGTTGTCCATCTACTCCACTGCTTTGTTTTTTCTACTGTTTCTTCCCTGCTACTCTTGCAGGTCCTCGTATGTTAATCTCCCTTCTGCTGACAGATTCTTATGCTAAACTCAACATCATCCTTTTTATCTCCTCAATCACCTCCTCCAGTTGCTCCAATGGTTGGTTTTCCTTATGCTGCTTGTTCTACTGCAACTCCTCTTTATTTATGGGTAGATCATCTTGATCCCCCTTGTTGTTTTATTTTTCTATGGCAGTAGTTGTCCAGCCTACCTCAGAATCCCCTTCTACAGTCTCATCACTGATTTGTTGCTCAGCTTCTTCCTCTTCTGACATATTTTATTCTACCAATTCTTCTTTTACTGGTTCAACTCCAACTTCCTCCAGCTGCTCTTTAGACTGGAAGTATTATTTGTTCTACTTGATTGTCTCTTAGTGGCATTCATTTACTAGCTCTGGATGGTTCAACCAATCCTCCAACATGTTCAATTCCTTCTCCCATAGAGTGAGAATATCAACTATGTGCTCTTCTTCTACTGGGGTATAAATCAGTTTCTTCTCCATTTCTTCCTCCTCTATGACAGTCATTCCTCATTTTCTTTCTTTTGTTGTTGGATATGCAACACATTTTTCGGCCTTGACTTGGCTGCTTGGTATTAATATTTGAATTTTACCAATGATCAAAATTCTCCTCTAATATTCCTCCTTTGTCATCCTTTCTTATTGATCCAAACTCACCTCTGAGTTCATGAGACCCTCAACCAGTCTCATTTCACTTCACTTGCCCACCTGGCAATTTGAAGTTTCATCCCTGCCCACCTAGCAGTTTCTAAGACTTTTCTATGATATCTTCTCCTCATCATCACTAAGACTCTTCCCAGTTTCTAGATCATAGATGTGAACTATCTCTTATGTGTCCTTGAGGCTCTCCACATGCCTCAACTACCTATTTAACAATTGTCATTGTCCTTTGGCCATAAACTCCTTCACTGGCCACTTCACCTTCTTCTTCATGGGATACTCATACACCCAATGCACTTTAGCATCCTGCTGCATTTTAAATGCAAGATTCTCCATTTATGCTCTTATCTCACTGAGCTCTAAGTCAATCTCAACTTTTCTTTTTTGCTGGTAGTCTTATCCTTGGCCATGCTTTTGATTTGTAGTAGCCATCTCTCTACCTTCAAGAATGTAACTCATCCTTCGAGCTCAACCCACCTAGTTGTCTACCATTTTTTGCACACCTTGAAATCTGTGCTCTGATACCACTTTGGTGCATACCCCTCCTACCTCAGCAGCATCCGCCAACCTCCCGGTCAAGAATCGTTCTAATTCTTTGAGTTGGATTAGCTCTTTCGGGTCCCTGTTGGAACCTCCATGAAATAAATCCACAGGTCCTTATCTAAAAACTACGCCCGCATGAACAAGAACTGGATGCAATGTTTCCCCCATACATTCACCAGTGGTGACCACAGGCCTTACCTAAAGGCATTTCAAAATTTCATGTGTAAGGTCTTTGCGTGTGAGTCACCCCAACTCTCATGATCTCTGAAATCTTGACAAGGGCCTAGAATTAGCTAGCTCCTCCCTTATCCTTCCACTGATATGACCTCCAGCTATGACTTGGGGCCAGGATTTCGAGCGACTTCGCACTTTGTGCTGTCAGAAAATAGCCTCCTTCTCTTCTCCTGAAATCCAAAGCTCTGAACCCTGAGCTTCATTTGTGTCAAACCAACGGTCCACAATGCTCATGATCTGAAAGTCCTTCTTTCCCCTTTGTGTATCGGGAATTAGTGTTTCACAAAGTTGGAGGACCGCTCACCTCCCTTCTTTTGATCCCCTTACCTGCAAACTTTTCGATACTAGATCTACGATCCACACTCTCTATTCGATCGACGGCTATGATCAAATCGTGAAATCGGGTTTCATGAATCCTCACAACTCTTCCCTTTGACTTCCTTGAGTTGCAAGTCAATGAAATGTTGATCTCTCACCACATTTCCCTCTCTCAATGGATGATTCCGATGATTTCAGGACTTTGTGACTTCGCAAATCCCTCTCTCCTATGCAACTCCAAAGGATTAAACCTCGTGCACATTCCTCTGGATCCGATGGTTGTTGGTCCATGCACAAACATCTAACCATTGAGATCTTTTTCCTCCTGTATGCTCGCTTCTCCTATCTGGATGTGAGATTCAACACTCTAGATCTCTTCTCCTGCAGTTGATCCAACGACTGTTGATGCTCCTCCTCCCGAGCTTTGGATTTCTTCTTACTTGGAAGAATTCAAATGTTTCAAAGGACTCGACCTTTGTTTCCTCTACAAGCTTGGCTACTTGGATCTCATCTGCGTTCTGAAGACGTTGTCTCTCCCGAGATTTGGAAAGAAAATCAAACCTCAGCACTAGCACTCACTTGCACTCTGCATACAACTTCACACTAATCCTCTTGAACTTTCAGCTTGCTCAGTATCTAAGGGAATCAACCCTTATGCCTCTTCCCAAAATAATTTGTGGTGCTCTCCTGGAATGCTCTATGCTCGACCTCCTGAGCTTTGGAACTTAAAAAAAGTTCTTTCTATGCCCACTCCTTGCGCTTTTACTGGCCTTCAACTAGCTGTCTTTCAACACTTTGTCCGAGTGTTGGCCTGCTTTAGTCCTTTCACAGGTCTTCCTTTAGTGTGTTCAACAAATTTGTCTTCTTGAGCTTCAACTGCTCAAACCTCAAAGGTCTATGTCCTTTATGTCCCTCGAAGAGATATAAGTTCCCTCTTGGCAACTTATGCTCAAGCACTCCTTGTTGAGCCAACAGAGTATTCATTAACTATGTAAGTGTCTCTCCTTGACACTTCTCTTATCTATGAACTTGAAACATAGTTCTCCTTGTGCACTCTAGCAGAGCTATACACAATCCTCAACAATTCTATCTTCTCTCTGTGCCCTCCTCTACACAGTCTTTCCTCCAAGGTTTTCGGTAACATTGAGGCTTCTCCCTTGAATTTATGATTCCTCTGGTGTGCCCTCCTACCATGTCTTTGCCTGAATTCCACATAACTCATATGTGCACTCTTTTCACTGGATGACATATTCCTCAACACTCTATCATGGAACCCCTTGCATTTAGCCACAAAGAAACCAGACTGAAATCAAAAACTTACAGACAATTTTTTTTTTCTATAACCTACACACATAATTTAACATACATCTACAACATACATTCATAAGCACATACACAGATGACATTCATAAAAACACATGGAAACACACACAGAATCTTATGTAGGAGAAACTTCTCTTTGTATTAATCTTGAAATGTCTATTACAATGTGTACAAAGATCGGACTACTATAGAGTCTCATCTCTTTTCTTTCGCTCTCTCTATCCTTCCTATCTCCTATTCTTGTCTGAAAAAAACCCTATGAATCTAGATACAAATATCTTTTTATAAAAGAGGGGCTCCTCGAGCCTTTCCCTCCAAGATACCTACTTTCATTTATTTACAATGAATTACAATTAATGGTTGTCTAGACCGAATCAAGTTTAGGTCTCCTCAGACTGTCAACCATTAACGCGACAACATCGCTTTCCTACACAATGGCATGGATTTGGCTCTTCTAGCCTTACACATTAAATTACAATTCAAAATTTTAAATGAGGGTTGATGCCTCACCCTCCTTGAATGTGCGCTTTGATGTGTTGTCTAGCTGGTGCGTTGTTGAGTTGGAGTGATGCTCCTGCATCATACTCCACTAGTAAAAAAAATTCATGAGATCCTGCTCATGAGGTTCCCAGCTTTATTCAAATCCACCTGGATCCCAAACTGTTCTTTGGAGTTGTCCATCTTCTCCACTACTTTGTTCTTGTTGTTGCTTCTTCCCTTCTCCTCTTGTAGGTCCTCCTATGTTCATCTCCCTTCTGCTGATAGATTCTTGTGTTGACCTCAATATCAACCTTTTTATCTCCTCAATCACCTCATCCAGTTGATCCAATGGTTGGTTTTTCTTATGCTTCCTGTTCTACTGCAACTCCTCTTTATCTATGGGTAGATCATCTTGATCCCCCTTGCTGTTTTATTTTTCTATGGAACTAGCTAGACACCCTGCCTCAGACTCCTCTTTTGTAGTCTCATCACTGAGATGTTGCTCAACTTCCTCCTCTCCTGACATATTTTCTTCTGACAGTTCTTGTGCTGGTTCAACTCTAGCTTCCTCTAGCTTATCTTACAACTGGAATTCTTCTTTGATCTTCTTGACTTTCTCATCATGCCAGTCATTTATTGGTTATGTACGGCTCAACCAATCCTCCGGCATGTTCAATTCCTTCTCCCACAGAGTGAGAATCTCAACTGTGTGCTCTTCTTCTATTGGGGTATACATCACTGTCTTCTCCATTTCTTCCTCCTCTATGACAGTCATTGTTGGCTATCTTTATTTTGTTGTTGCATCTGCAACACATTCTCTGACCTTGACTTGGCTTCTTGGTAGGAATATTTGAATTCCCCCAATGATCAGAATGCTCCTATGATATTCCTCCTTTGTCAACCTTCCTTGCTGATCTGAACTCACCTCTGAGTTCATGAGACCCTCAACTAGTCTCATTTCACTTCCCTTGCCCGCCTGAAAATCTGAATTTTCATTCCTGCCCACCTGGGATTTTCTAAGACCCTTCTATAATCTCTTTTGCAAATCATCACTAAGAATCTTCCCAGTTTCTGGCTCACAGATGTGAACCATCTCTTTTGTGTCGCTGAGGCTCTCCACATTCCTCAACCACCTATTTAACAATTGTCATTTTCCTTTGACCAACAATTCCTTGACTGGCCACTTCACTTTCTTCTTCATAGGACACTCATACACCCAATCCACTTTAGCATCCTACTACATTTTAAATGCAAGCTTCTCCATTTGTGCTCTTATGTCATTGAGCTCTTCATCAATCTTAGCTTTTCTTTTCTGCTGGAAGTCTTCTCCTCGGCCATGATTTTGATTTGCAGTAGCCATCTCTCTACCTTCAAGAATGAAACTGGTCTTTTGGGCTCAGCCCACCTGGATATCTACCATTTGTTGCACACCATGCAACAATCTGTACTCTGATACCACTTTGGTGCAGACCCCCCTACCTCGCTAGCATTTGTCAAACTCCCAGTCAAATATCGTTCTAATTCTCTGAGTTGGATTAGCTCTTTTGGGTTCCTACTAGAAACTCCATGAAATAAATCCATAGGTCCTTATGTGAAAACTATGCCTGCACAAACAAGCACTGGGTGCGATTTCCCCCCCAGGCGATCACCAGTGGGGACCACAGGCCTTACCTAAATTCGCTTCAAAATTTTCCATGTCAGGTCTCTTCATGTGAGTCACCCCAACTCTCACGATCTCAAAAATATCGACATGATCATAGCATTAGGTAGATCCTCCCTTATCCTTCTGCTAATATAACCTCTAGGAATGACATGGGGCCAAGCTTCCAAGTGCTTCGCAACTTCGTGCTTTGGGTTGTTGAAAACTGGCCTCCTTCTCTTCTCCCAAAATCCGAAGCTCTGAACGCTGAGCTCCATTCGCGTCAGATCAATGGTCCACAATGCCCATGATCCAACAGTCCTTCTTTCCCCTTCGCGTATCAGGACTTTGTGTTTCATTAAGTTGGAGGACCACTCACCTCCCTTCACTCGATCCCCAAATTTGTGAACTTTTCGGGACCAGATATACGGTCCACACTCTCTATGGAATCGACGACTATGATCAAATCGTGAACTCAGGTTTCACAAATCCTCATAACTTTTCCCTTTCACTTCCCTGAGTTGTGAGTTAGTGAAATGTTGATCTCTCGCCATGTGTCCCTATCTCAATGGACAGTTCCGATGATTTCGGGACTTCGCGACTTCACAAAGCCCTCTTTCCTGTGAAAATCCAAAGGATTAAACCTCGTGCATATTCCTTTGGATCCAACGGGTGTTATTCCATGTGCTCAGATCTAACCATTGATATATGTTTCCTTGGCACAACACCCCCCTGCCTCAGCAGGGTCTGCGCAACCTCCTAGTCTAAGGATCATTCAAAAACATCCATTGAGCCAAAGAGGCTCTTTCAGATCCCTATCAGGGCCTCAAATTTCAATCCACATGTCCTTCTGCTTCCCCCAAAGTCTCTGAATATGACTGCTTCCTTTTCTTCCTTAGGAATGCATATTTGGTTTCGGGACTCTCTGTGTTCTGATGTCGAGAGTCCTTGACTCCTTGATCTCCCAGTCACAGAAATTCTGATTTTCTGAAATAGGCTTTAGTTGTGGTTAGCTCCCTGGGCTACACCCTCAATACATATGACCACCCCTCACATGACCGCAGTTCCTTTCGGGGTTTCTTGAAACAAAGTGCCCAACCTCCTATCTTCTAGACCCTCGAAAAGCCAATATGTGAAATGTCAAAATGCCTGTGCCCTGAATTCCTTCTTCTTTCACGTTTTTGGGTTCTCCGAAGCCGAAGTGCTCAGATATCTTGTCCATGGGATCCTCCAAATACCGAATCTCGGTATCCCAAAATTATCTCTCCCTAGCTCTTCGCGTTTCGCACTTTCGGGGTTTCTAGTGCCGGAATGCTTGATCGCCTTGTCCTTGGAACTCCTGAAGTCTCGAACTCCTATATGCCGAAATGATAGCTTCCTCCAAATTCTTTCGGACTTTCACGTTTCAAGCTTTCCTGATGCAAGGTCTACTCTACCCCTGCTCTCTCGCACTTTCGATATTCGAAATGTCGAAGTGATGATATGACCCTTTTCACTCCTGGCTGAGATCAACGGTTGTGATCCACTCCCAGATCAATGACCCTGACCTTTTTAGGATTCTCCTCCCTAAGAGTCCAGATCTCTCATTTTCAGGATTTCCGAAATATTAATATCACGTATGCCGAAATGCTCCCAGCAATACTCCTTCACCTGCTTTCGGGAATTTGTGTTTCGAAACTTCGCAAATCTCGTTGCATCAAACCTCTGTTCCTACAAGCTCCCAGTACCCAAAGTACCGAAATGGTCCTTCTCCCATAGAGTTTTTGGGTTTCACATTTCACAACTTTGTGACCCCTACCACACTTCTCCTCTGGTCCTTTGAATCCCCGATATCCAAAATCCTGATGGACTCCTTGAGCTTCGCCATGTGTCCTCCCATGAATGGATGGTCCAAATCGTTTCGGGACTTCTCCACTCGCGAAGTTGAAAGAATCCATTCTCTGTTTTTTGATGTCTGAATCCCCAAAATGGAGATCTCGTGACATGTGTCCTCCTTCCAGATGGACAACTTAGATTTTTCTCGTTGTTTCAGGACTTTCACTATGAAGTGCCCCGATCTCTGGTCATTTGGACCTCCAAAATCTAGAACTCCTGAAATCCAAAATACTTATATTCTTTCCCTGTCAGGACTTTCCCAAATTTCTCTTCTCTACTTGTATGTGGGCTTAACTCACATACGACTTCTTCTAGATCTGACGGATGTCGGCGATCTGTGTGAGATCTGATGGCTCACGATCTCTCCTAATTTATGCGCTCTCCCGCTGCTCCCTGGACATGGAAACTTCAATGGTCCAGATATTTCCTTCGGCCTGATCCTACGATAGCTATGCTCTCCTTTTAAGCATGCAATTTCTTCCCAAACTTGGAAGAATTTCCAAAGGCTAAAGGCCTTGACCTATGCTTCTTTTCTATGAGCTATGCGACCCTTGGTCTCACCTGTGCACTTGAAGATTGTGGGCACGGGTTCCATTGAGGAGGAACTCCATTGCGAGTTCAAGAAGAAAACAGAATCACTGAGGATTCTGGACACTCTGCCAGGAGGGCATTGAGTAGGTGCAGAGTGCATAGAGAGAACTCTTTGAGTTTTGGAATAGAAGAAGATTCCAAGGAAGGATCTTCACAAGGTTGTTGAACACCATGTAGTCTCAGCAAGAAGTTTACCTAAGAAAAGGAGTGCCAAGAGGGCATCAGATTCTCCATCTTAAGGAGAAGGAAGGAAAAGGGTGAAGTCTCATTAGAGATCTGAGTAGCAGAGAAGCTCAGAAGAGATAGAATCGAGCTAGCGTATAGAGATTCTGCAAGGTGTGTAAGAGTTGTGGAAACCTTTTAAGATTTCAGAGAATGCCAAGCTTAGGAGGGAGAGTGATTTTATGCATAGAGGCCACAAGAGGTTGTAGAGGCCGAAAGGGAGAACTCTTTGGAGAGTTTAGAGACCCGAAATCTTAGGAGGGACAACGTCTTCGAGAACTCAATGCCCACCTGGCAGAGTTCTTGCAGAATCCCACAATGATTCTATCTTCCACTGTGTCTTCCTCTACACAGTCTTGCCTCCAAGGTTTTCAGCAACCTTGAGGTCTTCCTCTGAGTCAATGATTTCAGTTGGTGCACCCTCCTGGCACATCTTGGTCCAAATTCCACAGAATTGGAAATGCACTCTATGCACTGGCTTTTAGAACCTGCAGTGTTCTGTCACACCTTCTTGGCATGAGACAACAAAGAAACCCAAACCTGGAATCAAAGAACCCATAGATAGCAGAACATATATATCGCTACAAATTCATACCTAATCATACATCTACAACATATAAAGAAAACACAAAGACATTCACACAACACAGACAATATGCAGGAAAAACTTCTCTGGTTTGTATTAATATCAAATGCCTCCTTTACAAGGTGTTCCTGAGCTCATCCTTTTGACAGATTCTCGACTCCTCCTCTCGGATCTCTTCTCTATTTTCTTACTACCTCTCTCCTTTCCAAAATTAGATCCAAGATCCTTTTACATGATGGAGCTCTTTGAGCTCTTCCCTCCAAGCTACCTACTCTATTCAATTACATTGAATTTACAATTAATGGTTGTCTAGTCTAGATTGGATCTATATCTCAGCCTTACAACCATTAAAGGCTATCTACTTCTAAATCCTACGTATAGGAACATATTTTTGGCTCTAACATCCTTACATGCATTTAATTTCATTTACATTCAAATTTTAAAATGTGAGAGGGTTGACACATCTTCTCCTCATTGAATGCGTGCGCTGATGTGGGCTGGATGGCTGGCACATGGCTAGCATGGAGAGATGCTTCTGCATCATACTCCTTAGCTGTAAAATTCATGAGCTCCTTCTCATGAGCTTACCATATCAGTTGTTGAAATCCTCCTGGATCCCAAACAATTCTTGGGAGTTGTTCATCTGCTCCACTTCCCTACTGTTGTTGTTCCTTCCACTACGTTGTTGCTACTGCTGTTGCTTCTTCTTTGATTCTGCTCAACCTTTTCTTCATGGTAGTCTCTTTTGATCTCAACATCAGCCTCCTGATGTCTTTTATCATCTCATCCAGCTTCTGCAATGGATGGTTCTGTCCATGCAGTCTCCTTAGCTGCATTTTCTTTTTGCATATGGGCAGATCATTACGATCTCCCATGTCATCTTCTTCATCCTCTGTGGCCTCAATTTTCCACCCTATTGTAGATTTCATCTCTACAGTCTCCTTAATGAACTATTGTTCAGCCATCATCTCTGACAGTTCTTCTGTCATTCCTCTTGTTGGTATGTGTCCAACCTCTTCCAGCTGCTCCTCAGCCTGGAATTTCCCTTCATCTGCTTCCAACTTAACTTGTTGGATGTGCATGCCCTACACTATCACCCTTCTCTCCAAGGATTCAATCTATTCACACAGATCAACAAAGGTTATGTTGTCTACCTCTTCTTCTTCTTCTTCTACAAGCTTTAATGTTGCAACCTTTTCAGCTTCCTGGCTGAAAATATTGAGCCATTCCTTGGGATGCTCATTTTCTTCCGCTTGGGCAACCTCAAATATCTGCTCCAATTCTTCTTTTACAGTCATGACTGGCTATATTTCTCTTTTTTTTGCTACTTTATCGACAACACGGGCTAAGTGGCAAGGATATTCCAATTCCCCCAATCATCAGAAGATCCCTCTGATCTTTCCCTGTCAGTTGCTCTGGCTGATCCAAATCCATCTATGAGCTCATCTTCTCAATCAGCTCCTTAGGCTGGTTCAAAATCACCTCTAAGTTCATGAGACTCTCACATAGACTCATTTCCGTTCCCATGCCCTCCTGGAAAATTGGGATTTTCCTCCTGCCCTCCTAGCAGTCCATGAGATCCCGCAATGACCTCATTTCATTACCCTCTTGTAAATGTGAAATTCCCTAGCTATCCTCATGAAATTCTATGAGATCCCATAGCAATCTCATCTCATTGCCCTCTTGGAAATTGGTAACTTCTGTTCTAACCTCTTGTAAGTCTTTTAGATCTTAAGTTGATCTCATGTCATCCTCACTACTGAGGTTTCTCCCAGCTTCTGGTTCACACCCCTGAACTATCTTCTCTGGTCTATCGAGGTTTTCAGCATGCCTCAACCATCTTCTCAATAGCCTCTACTATCCTTTGGCCATCAATGCCCTGACTAGCCATTTTTCTTTCGTCCTCATCGGCCATTCATATACCCATCTTGACTTAGCATTTTGTTGCACCCGTAGTGCAAGCTCTTCCATTCTCACTCTGACCTTAGTGAGTTCTTTATCCCTTGCAACGTTCTCCTGCTATTGATGGTTCTTCTTTCCATCACGTGCATGACCTTTAGTAATCATTATGCCTGCTATCTATCTGCAAGATGCCTCTGATACCAAACTTGTATATATCAGAGTATTTTCCTTCTTTCTTTCTCTGCCTGAAATACACAAACAAAGTCAAGCTCTGATACCACAAATGGCACAGCACCCCCCTACCTCGGTAGGGTTTGTGTGACCTCTCGGTCTAAGGATCATTCAAAAACATCCACTGAGCCGAAGGGACTCTTTCAGAGCCCTATCGAGACCTCAAATTTCGATCCACAAGTCCTTCTGCTTCCCCCATGGTCTCTGAATATGACCGCTTCCTTTTCCTCCTCAGGAATGTAGATTCAGGTTTTGGGACTCTCTATGTTCTGATGTCGAGAGTCCTTGACTCCTCGATCTCCCAGTCACCGAAATGTTGATTTTCTGAAATAGGCTTTAGTCATGGTTAGATCCCTGGGCTACACCCTCAGTCCATATGACCACCCCTCACATGACCCTAGTTCCTTTCGGGGTTTCCTGACGCAAAGCACCTAACCTCCTGTCTTCTAGACCCTCGAAAAGCCGATATGCGAAATGTCGAAATGCCTATGCCCCGAATTCCTTCTTCTTTTGTGTTATCCGGTTCTCTAAAGTTGAAGTGCTCGAATCTCTTATCCACAGGATCCCTGAAATACCGAATCCCAGTATCCCGAAATTATCTCTCCCCAGCTCTTCCCGTTTCGTGCTTTCAGGGTTTCAAGTGTCGGAATGCTCGATCACCTTGTCCTCAGAACTCCTAAAGTTCTAAACTCCAATATGCCAAAATGATGGCTTCCTCCAAATTCTTTCGGACTTTCGCATTTCGGGCTTTCCCATTGAAAGGTCTCCTCTGCCCCTGCTCTCTCACACTTCTGGTATCCGAAATGCTAAAGTGATGTTACGACCCTTTTCACTCCTAGCCGAGATCAATGGTTGTGATCCACTCTCATATCAATAGCCCTGACCTTTTTGGTATTTTCCACCCTAAGAGCCCAAATCTCTCATCCTCAGGATTTTTGAAATCCCGATATCCAGTATGCCGAAATGCTCTCGGAAATACTCCTTCACCTACTTTCAAGAATTCACATTTTGGAACTTCACGAATCTCATTATATCAAACCTTTGTTCCTACGAGCTCCCAGTACCCGAAGTACCGAAATGGTCCTTCTCCCGTAGAGTTTCAGGGTTTCGTGTTTCACAACTTCACAACCCCTATGACACTTCTCCTCTGGTCCTTCAAATCCTCGGTATTAGAAATCCTGGTGGACTGCCCGATCTTCGCCACGTGTCCTCCCACGAATGGACGGTCCATATCATTTCGAGACTTTGCCACTCGCGAGGTCAAAAGACTCCCTTCTATGGTTTTTGATGTTTGAATCCCCAAAATGGAGATCTTGTGACACATGTCCTCCTTCCAGATGGATGGCTCAGATTTATCTCATTGTTTCGAGACTTTCACTGTGAAGTGCCCTGATCTCTCGTCATCAGGACCTCCGAAATCCTGAACTCCCGAAATCCAAAATCCCGATATTCCTACCCTGTTGGGACTTTCCCAGATTTCTCTACTCTACTTGTATTTGGGCTTAACTCACATACGACTTCTTCCAGATCCGACGGCTATTGATGATTTGTGTGAGATCTGACAACTCACGATCTCTCCTACTTTATGCGCTCTCCCGCTACTCCCTAGACATGGAAACTTCAATGATCCAAATCTTCCCTTCTTCCTGATCCTACGGTAGTTGTGCTCTCCTTTTAAGCATGCACTTTCTTCCCTAACTTGGAAGAATTTCCAAAGGCTAAAGGCCTCAACCTGTGCTTCTTTTCTGTGAGCTCTGCGACCCTTGGTCTCGCCTATGCACTCAAAGGCGTTGTCCCTCCTGAGCTTTCAGGACTCTAAACTCTCCAAAGAGTTCTTCCTTTCGGCCTCTGCAACCTCTTGTGGCCTCTATGCATAAAAGCACTCTCCCTCCTAAGATTGGCCTTCTCTGAAACCTTAAAAGGTTTCCATGACTCCTACACACCTTGAGGAATCTTTGTACGCTAGCTTAGTTCTATCTCTTATGAGCTTCTCCGCTACTCATATCTCTAAGGGGACTTCACCCTTTTTCTTCCTTCTCCTTCAGATGGAGAATTTGATGCCCTCCTGGCACTCCTTTTCTCAGGTAAACTTCTTGTTGAGACTACAGGGTGTTCAACAACCCTATGAAGAACCTTCCTTGGACTCTTCTTCTATTCCAGAACTCAAAGAGTTCTATCTGCATGCTCTGCACCTACTCAATGCCATCCTAGCAGAGTGTCCAGAATCCTCAGTGATTCTATTTTCTTCTTGAACGCATCATCGAGTTCCTCCTCAATGCAACCCATGCATCTACTCAATGCCCACCTGACAGAGTTCTTGCAGAATTCCACAACGATTTTGTCTTCCACTGTGTCTTTCTCTACACAATATTTCCTCCAAGGTGTTCAACAACCTTGAGGTCTTCCTCTAAGTCAATGATTTCAGTTGGTGCACCCTCATAGCACGACTTTGTCCAAATTCCACAGAATTGGAAATGCACTCTATGCACTGGCTTTCAGAACCCGCAATGTTCTGTCACACCCTCTTGGCATGAGACCACAAAGAACCCCAAACTATAAATCAAAGAACCCACAGATAGCAGAACCTATCTGTCCTTGCAAATTCATACATAATCACACATCTACAGCATATAAAGAACACACAAAGACATTCACACAACATAGACAATATGCAGGAAAAAATGCTCTGGTTTGTATTAATATCAAATGCCTCCTTTACAAGGTGTTCCTGAGCTCAGACTTTCCATAGAGTCTCGTCTCCTCCTCTCTGCTCTCTTCTCTATTCTCTTGCTACCTCTCTCTTTTCCAAAATAAGATCTAAGATCTTTTTACATGAGGGGGATCTTCAAGCTCTTCCCTCCAAGCTACCTACTCTATTCAATTACATTGAATTGACAATTAATGGTTATCTAGTCTAGATAGGATCTAGATCTCAGACTTACAACCATCAAAGGCTATCTACATATAAATCCTGCATATAGGCATGACCTTTTGGCTCTAACAATCTTACATTCATTTAATTTCATTTACATTCAAATTTTAAGATGTGATAGGGTTGGCACCTCTTCTCCTCATTGAATGCGTGTGATGATGTGGGTTGGATGGCTAGCACATGGAAAGATTCTCTTGCATCATTTCTCCTATGCGCTCGCTTCTCCTATCTAGATGTGAGATTCAACACTATAGATCTCTTCTCTTGTAGTTGATCCAATGGTTGTTGATGCTCCTGCTCTTGAGCTTTGTCTTTCTTCCGACTTGGAAAAATTCAAATGTTTCAAAGGCTTCGACCTTTGTTTCCTCTGCGAGCTCAGCTATTTGGGTCTCGTATGTGTTCTGAAGATGTTATCTCTGCTAATCTTTTGCAAGGAAATCAAACCTCAGCTCTGGAACTCACTTGCGCTCTACGTGCGACTTTGCACTACTCCTCCTTTGCTTTCATCTTTCTTAGTCTCTATGAGACTTGACCCTTCTACATATTCCCAAAATCATTTTTGGTGCTCTCCTAGCGTGCTCTGTTCTCGACCTCCTGAGCTTTGGAAATTAAAACAAGTTCTCTCGGTGCGCACTCCTTGTGCTTTGACTGGCCTTCAACTAGATGTCTTTCAACACTTCATCTGAGTGTTGGCCTGGTGCACTCCTTGCATAGGTATTCCTTCAGAGTTTTCAAAAACTCTATCCTCTTGAGATTCAACTACTCATACCTCAAAGGTATTTGTCCCTTCTGTCCCTCGAAGAGATATAAGTTCCCTCTTGTCAACTTATCCTCAAGCACTCCTTGTTGAGCCGACAGAGTATTCAGTAACTCTATAAGTGTCTATCCTTGTCACTACTCTTATATATGAACTCGAAATAGAGTTCTCCTTGTGCACTCCTTACACTCTCTCGATGCCCACTTGGCAGAGCTATATAGAATCCTCAACAATTTTGTCTTCTCTCTGTGTCCTACTATGCACAGTCTTTCCACCAAAGTGTTCAGTAACCATGAGGCTTCTCCCTTGAATTTATGATTTCTCTTGTGCGTCATCCTGGCATGTATTTTCTTGAATTCCACATAACTCAAATGTGCATTCTTTGCAATGGATCACAAATTCTTCAACACTCTGTCATGCAACCCCTTGCATTTAGCCACAAAGAACCCAGACTGAAATCAGAAACTCACGGACAAAAAATTTTGTCCATAAACTTTAGATGGAATCTAACGTACATATGTAACATACATTCATATGCACATACACATATGACATTCATAAAATCATGTGGAAACACACAAAGAATCTTATGCAGGAAAAAATGCTCTTTGTATTAATCTCAGAATGCCTGTTACAATGTGTAAAAATCGGAATGCTACAGAGTCTTGGCTCTTTTATTTCTCTCTCTCTATCCTTCCTATCTCTTATTCTTATCTAAAAAAAAGCCTATGAATCTAGATACAAAGATCTTTTTACAAAAGAGGTTCTCTTCGAGCCTTTCCCTCCAAGCTACCTACTCTCATTTATTTACATTTAATTACAATTAATGGTTGTCTAGTATGATTTGGTTCTAGATCTCCTCAGACTATCAACCATTAAGGCGACACCAACTCTTGTCTTCAAAAAGACATGGCTTTGGCTCTTCCAGCCTTAAACATTAAATTACAATTCAAAATTTTAAATGAGGGTTGTTGCCTCTCCCTCCTTGAATGTGTGCTTTTATGTGTTTTCTAGTTAGCACGTTGTTGAGTTGGAGCGATGCTCCTGCATCATGGAGTCTTCAAAGTTGCTTGGCTCAATCGAAGATAAGAGTTCTAGGTGAAATTGTTCTAGTGAACAAATTATTCTTCTAGTATCAACTCCTACATCTTTGTACTCAATAAAATGATATGATGGATGATTCTTTTGTATTCGTTTTCTAAGTGTCTTTGTAGGTACTTGAAGATATTGTTGTTTTTGTTGTTCTTCTTCTAACTTCTCTTCTTCATCTTCCCCTTATTCTACTTCTTCTTCTTCATCAACTTGTTCCGTTGAATTCTTTTATTCTTCTTTTATTTTCCATCCACTTGTCTCATCAACCCTCACATTGATGCTTTCCACAACTTTGTTGATCCTAAGATTGAAACATTTCTATGATTTCCCTATGTCCACACAAGAATCAAACTTTCCCATTCTTCCATATTCTCTCTTGATGTAGCATTTTCTTCCAAAAACTATGAAGTTCTTCACATTTGTTGGTCCTCCTTTCCAAAACGCATAGGGAGTTTTATCACCATTGTTTCTGAGGATTTCTTTATTTTGAATGAATTTTTTTTATGCGCTGCATGAGCATAAAAGACATTTGTCAACGTGGAATCCATTAACATAGTTTGATCAATTTCCTGTACTTTCATGTTCTTCCTCTTGACAAATCCATTCTATTGAGGCATCCTAGAAACAAATAATTTCCTTTTTATTCCATACTTGCTACAAAAATCCATAAATTCCTTTGAAGTAGACTCTCCTCCATTATCATATCTCAAACATTTGATTTTTGAATCCATTTCATTTTATACCATTTCCTTGTATACCTTGAAGTTCTTGAATGATTTTGAATTTTTATTGAGAGAAAAAACTACAATCGTTCTTGTAAAATCATCAACCAATAACATAAAATATTGACCACCTTTTATACCCTTTGTTTTAGTTGGTCCAACTAGATCAATATGTACAATTTCCAGCGGTCTTTTTGTGGAGTATTCCTTTGATTTGAATCTTATCTTCTTCTTTTTTCCTTGTTGACAATGCTTGCATAAGATGTTGGTTGGCTTTGTGATCTGGGGAATTTCTCTGACTGCTTTGTTTTTGCTGACTTTGACTAGGTTGTCAAATTTTATGTGACCTATCCTTCTGTGCCATAGCCAAACTTCATCATCCTTTCCTAGAAAACACTTTTCATTTCCAATTTCACTTAATACATATATGTTGATTGAAGTTCTTATAGTTGTTGCAACCAATCTTCCTGAATCTACTTTTCTTATCTCACACTTCTATGAATCAAACAAAATTTTGGGACCTTGGTCACACATTTTACTTACACTTAGAAGATTATGTTTCCTATCTTCCACTAGTAGAACATTTTATGTCTTGGTATCTTTGTTTCCAATTCTGACTATGCCTCTTCCAATGATTCTAGCCAAGTCATTGTTTCCAAAGGACTCTGATCCATATCTTTCCTTTCTCAAGGTTAGAAACTTGTCCTCATCACTTGTCATGTGCTTTGAGAAAACCATTATCAACATATCAACCATGTTTCTTGTGTTTAGCTTGTAAAGAGAGTGTGCAGTATTTATTGTTATACTAATTCTACTTTCATATCCATATTCTCTACTTAGGTTCATGTTTGTGATTGTTGTTATTCTCTAGGACGGATTTTCATTCTACAATCTTTGGCCATGTGTCCAAAGTTGTTGCACTTGTAGCATTCAAATTTAGTGCTTAAGGATTCAAACATGTTGTAGCTTCTTCTTTGTGTTTCAGTAGGCCTTCTTGGATAACCATTTTGTGCATGACTTTCAAACTTGTTTTTGTTTCTGCTATTTTCTCTTCAATTTATAGCTTTATGTCCAAAATTGTTACATGAATAACATAAACCAAAGAAGAAAGTTTGATACCTGGGAATTGAAGATATTCTGAAAGGAATTACTCTTATGAATCCTTCTTCTTCTTGAGTCCTTCTTGTTTCTAACTATCGTTGATTATGAAATATGAATCTTTTGGGTGGAGGAGTGTCGTTGTGATCATCCTTGTAAAAATACTTGTCTCCTTTGACTATCTATGCTTAGCTTCTTGCTTGTGTTTCTTGATATTTTTTTTGGATCTTGATCCCTTTTCTGGCTAATTGTATCCAAGTTCAAACTTGTCATGATTTGGCATTTGACTGCAAATAATATTTTCCAAAACTTTTGAGTTGTTTTGCATGTTTTTCTTTTGAAGATCTTTTCTCAACATGGCAATCTCTACTTCCAAATTTCCAATGATCATGTCTCTTTATTCTAACCATTCTTTGAGTGCTTCTTCAATTCTTTTGTCTTATTTCAAATTGAATTTTTAATTTAGTGATCATCTTCCTCTAGTTCCGTAGAGTTGGAATTTTGAGTTTTCTCTTTTCTTTTTATTCTTTTGTCTTTTCATAACTTCTAGATCACTCAACAGTTCTTCTTTGTAGTCAAGTTCTTCCTCTTCATATTATTCCTTGTTTCCTTCTTCATCAAAATTTTCTATTTCCATGAATATAACACTTTTTGTCTCACTTTTACTATCACCATCTTCCTCTGATGATGTGTTGTCTTCTTTTGTGACAAAGTTATTCTTGAAAAAATTGTTTTTGGTTCTTTTTCCTTTGTACATTTGTTTTCTATTTGAATCATCTTCTTCATTTATTTTCTTTTTATTATGGGGAAATTTGTTATAGAAATGAGCAATACCATCACAATTAAAGCAAATCAATGGAATCTTACCTCTGTATTTTCCATCGTTTCCCTTTTATATCCTTCTAATCAAGTTGGCTACTTCTTCATCGTCTTTTGAGATGTCATTGTTGTTGTTATCTAAATTTACCTCTTGCTTTCCCTTTTTCTTTGATTTCTTGGATGCTTTGAATGATTCTTCTTTTGTGACTAGATTCTCCTAATCGGTACTCATTTCATAGGCCATGAATATTCCATCTAGCTCATCCATTCTTAATGAGTTCATATATATTCTTTCTTCTAGTGTTGATATCTTAGGATCAAATCTCATTGGAAGAGATCTTATTACTTTTTGAACAATTATAGATTCATTAACTTCTTCTCCCAAACCTTTGATTGCATTCATTGTTTCATCAACTCATAAAAAGTAGGCTGCAATATTTTCATCTTCTTTCATCTTCAATTGCTCAAATTGACCTCTGCAAGTTTGAATCTTTGTTGCCTTGAATTTTATGTCTCCTTCATAAAAGTTCTAAAGTTTGTCTCAAATCTATTTTGTTGAACTGCAATGCATAAATTTGACATATACTAAATCAACCATACCATTCAGGAGTGCAGTTTTTCCCTTTGAATTATTTAGACTTAGTTTCTTTATGTATTCATTTATTGGAGGAACAACAGGTTCTTTATATCCATCTACAATTGATTGTCAAACCTCAAATCCATGTGCATGTACATATGTTTTCATCCTTCTACTCTAGAATGCATAGTTATGTCCATCAAACCGAGGTATTCCATTTTTATACATAATGTTTCTTTCCATGATCTACCTTTCAGTGGTTACACTGATTCCTAAAGGAACTTGGTCTGGTACCAATTCTTGGATTACTGAGAGGGGGGGGGTGAATTAGTAATAGATATTTTTAATCCTTTTAACAAAAATATGTAAGTGTTGTTTATCTTTATCATCAATAAACCACTATCATTCAAAAAGTGTATAATAAATAAACCATGAAAAATGAAAAATCATACAGATACAAAGTACACCAGTATTTTTACGTGGAAAACCAATGCGGGAGAAAACCACATAATGTTTTTTCTTATATGTCTTTAATAATTACATTCATTGGAAGCACCAACTTCCTTTGTTCTCCAGCTGCAAGTGGAAGGAGGCTCTGACTCCCTATATTTTCAGGCTAAAACATTAGGGAAGCTCCAACTCTCCAATTCTCTAGCTACAACCCCCTATGTTCTCTAGCTACAACCGGAAGGTGGTTACAACCACCTATCCTTGCCCTGTCCAACCACCATGAAATATAAGTGTCAAATGATGAAACCAATGCCATGCTATCCCTATGAGATATACCATTGTAGACATGTATCAATCTATCCCAACAACCTATAAACAAAATATACCAATAATCTGTAATCAATCATGTACCAGAAGTCATCCTGTACCAATAAATACCAACATGTATGTGACATGTATATGCTACAACCCGTGTATGTATGCACCCAGTCTATATTGTAGTATATGTATGTACATGTCCTGTCTATAATATACCTTGTGTACACCTTCAGACAACTAGGTTTTTCACCTTTTCTAAAACTCAAACACTTTGCTACCTTTGTCGAATCAACCTAAAACCTGTCACTGTGTCCAATCTATAGTTGTTCCCTATGCATACATCATCATATGTATCTCTTAACCAATTGCATCTATATCTCTCTAGTCATGTTCCATACATGTGTATACAATCATGATAAAGTGTAATAACCCTGACATGGACTAGATGTCAAACCATCACTAATATGCAGCCTCAAACTTCACAAACAAATTCACAATCATTTCACAACCAAAAACCCTCAACCATGTACCACAAAATCCCTCAACACTAACAATATGTACCAATGATAAATATCAGATATACCAACACTATATTTATATAGAGATGACTTATTCAGTAAGTGTCATATAACTAATAGCCTCTCTAGGGAAAATCCTCAAACTCCCATAACCATATCTCATGTAGACAAGAACATCCAACTACTTATAAAATAAGACATACCTTTTGAACCTCTAGATATATTTTTTGTACCTAATCACTATAGCCCTTCCCGGGGGATTTCTTTCAGACTCTGAGAACCTGACACCCTCAACAACTCAATCTTTCATGGATTTTCCAACTGTACATGTTAGGGACCTAACCCCTCACATAGGTAGAATAATATATTCTAATGTAATAAAGGTCAATATTAGTAAGACCTAGCAATAAGGAATAATAAGTCGAATGTAAGAATACCTAATAGAATTTTAGCTTCTAAAAGGATCTTCCTCTAGATGGTTCTTTTGATAGACACATTTAGTATAAATAGGAGTCGAGGGTATGAAAAATTCTGTCTTGGATATTATTGTAATAGAACTCTGCTCTACTGGAGGTTTCCCTCTCGAAGAGGCAAGTGAACATTGTTCTCAGTAATCAAAGTTATCTTTCTGTTGTTATTCTGGTATCATTTTGGTATTATTGTGGTGTTGTTCTGGTTATATTGTTGTTCATTTCCCATTTATATCATTTTATTTATGTTCTGCGTACTTTTTATATCTCGAATATTACAGGTGGTATCAAAGCACTTTCCTCGACATAAAATTGTGGGTTAATTTTTTTGAGGGTAGAGACATATTCTAACATCTTTAAGATACAGATATTTTTCATTACACGCATAAACCCGCAGTCAGGGATTCATACACATAGGAAATACAAGCGTTACTTAAGCGCACATCTATTGGCCACCCTAGTAACCCATGTTGGTACCCCTTCAAGTGGTAGCGCATCAACAACACCTGTATATGGATCGACCTAGATTTCCTAAAGCCCTCTTAAGATAAACCGATTGGCCACCTGACTGCTATAGTACTATCGAGAACAACACTCGGGAAGCTACTCTCTAGTACCTAGGTAGTCGGGTAGTACGGATAAGGGCACAGTCTATCCTCCTTAGTTGGTTCCCTGAGATATCTGGCCGAGTAGTACTATTGGACCCAACATGTATATTAGAGAGCTATAGCATAGGTCAAACCCTTGAATACCTAACCTTTGGGGATGAAAACAAAAAACAAAATAGATAAGATCTATTTCCACACAACTGTGTCTCCTGCATTCGAGTTGCCAAATCACTACACATTTCTTCCTGATTAATCATTTGGGAATTTCGTCATTGCAGTATTCTTCAGACTAGAGTATAACTCCACAGGTGTAAAAATAAAAAGGCTAGATCTTGTTGCACCATTATTTGAGACCTATTCCATTGGATTTCTCTCTTCTCCCTTATCACTTTCATACCTATCATTTTTCATAAATTGTTTTGACCCCACCCACCCATTTTCGGTTCCCTCATCATCATGGACCATGCCTGTAGCCAAGACTTGGAAACTCACTTCAATACCTTGCAATCTAATTTCATAGAAACCCAACAAGAAGTGAGACAACTCAGTGCCAATATTTCCACCATCAATAAAAACATGTATTCCTCCATCGAGGAACTCAAAGAAGATCTCAAACAAGACATTACTACCCAGCTTGAATATGTCACTATGATGATCTACACCAAGCTACATATCCCTGCAGATTCCCCTTTATCTGACCCACCTTTGCATAGCAAAGCTGAAACTTCCTCTCATTCCCATAATTTTCAGCCCCATTACTTTTAGCGTGACCTACACCTTCCACATGTGGATGTGACCAAATTTGATGTCTCAGATCCCACTGGTTGGGTAACTCAAATGGAACATTATTTCTCTTTGTACGACATTACATATGATTTGGGCGAACTTCAGTATGGTGTTCTCCATCTAGATCAAGAATATTGGCAATAATGGCAATGGAGAAAAACCGGTCGTCAAGGGTATGTTTATTGGACACACTTTGTGGCAGATCTTTATGAACACTTTGACACTAACACCAACCATTTAGGTCATTTGAAAAAGTTTAAACAATCTGACATAGTGGAAGACTTTACAACTACTTTTGAGCAAATATCTTTTCATACAAAGGGCATGTCTGATGATTTTTTCTGAGACTGTTTTATCAGTGGCCTCAAGGATGAGATCCATGCCCATGTCTGCATGGCTTGACCTCAGATTTCGGTGGAGGCTACTAAAAGAGAAAAGGAAGCACAATAGGTTGTCTCTTCTCAAAATAAAAAACCCTCGTTTATTCTTCGCACTAAACCAGTAAATCCCACTCCTCCTTCTACTCCACTAAAGATCCAAAAATTAACTAGGGCTGAAATAGTTGAACACCAACTGAAAGGCCTTTGTTATAATTGTGATGAAAAATATTTTGCGGGACACAAGTGTAAGGAACAAAATATTTTTATGGCCATATCAGAGGATGTTTCAAAAGAGGATGTTGAAGCTCCCCTTGTGTCTATGTCACTTGAACCCACTGGCATAACCCCTCCCTCAGACCCTCCCGAAGTAGAACCAGCCATTTCCCTAAATGCTCTCACTGGCTTCTCTACTCCCCAAACCCTCATCCTTATTGGCTACATCAATCATAGGAAGGTCATCATTCTTGTTGATAGTGGAAGCACCCATAATTTTATTCATCATTGCATTTCCCAAGAAACTAATTGTTTTATCTATGCAGTCGATAATTTCCAAATCATGATTTCCAATGGAGGGTCCACGAAATGTGGAGAGCATTGTGAAAATGTGCGTCTCCAAATTGGCGACTACCACATGAAATATAATATGTTTTCTATCAACATGGGTGGTTATGACATTGTGTTGGGTGCAGACTGGATAAGGACTTTGGGTCCCATTCTCATGGATTTTAAGGAATTAACCATGCAATTCGACTAGGAGGGCCAACAATATAAGTTCCAAGGCATCATCTTTGGTTCCCCTGAGATCATTAGTTCCCATTCATTAGTTCCCATCGCAGGAAAAGATTATTTAAAAATGTCATTATATCGTTATTACCCAACTCACTACTACATTGGGTGCAAATTACGATGAAATATTATGACAGTTTAAAATTTCGTCGTATTTTTTTTTTCTTTTTTTGGACTAAATATACTTTTTTTTTTGGGTCCAAATGTTGGTCGCTCTAGCAACCAACCTTCCAAGTTGGTCGTTTTAATGATGAAAGTTGATCGGTAGAGAGACCAACCCCCAGTTAGTCGCTATAGTGACCGCCAATGGTACATGTGAGAATCAATGGTCATTTACGACAAATCAATCCTATATATATATATATATATATATATATATATATATATATATATATATATATATATATCAGTTACGACAAATTTGCTATAGTTGCAACAATCATTTTCTACAGTTGCGGAAATCATTTGGGTGTTCTGATGTAATGGTGTTCTAGTTTTTTATGAAATCTTGATTTCAATTCTCTTTCAAGAAGAGAAACATTGAATTGATCAGACTCTACATGGCTAATATTTTGAAGGTTAGTACCATAAAAAATTTTGTGTGATTTAGTAATTTGGTGCTATTGAACTATTTTATGGTTTATTTTCACTCATTAAATCAAATTTAATGGTTTATTTTAACTCCTTAGAAAGATTTTATGGTTTATCCACTTTTGATAGAGTAAAAAGATTACTAATTCAACTACAATCACTCTAATTAGATTCAATCACTCTAATTTTGTTCTTATATTTCATGGAACTTCTTGAATA
>ML820053.1:4120-20939 GCA_009831015.1 Picea engelmannii | reverse complement strand
CGCTTAAAGGTAGAAAAGTGGGGTGGCTCTGGAATCCACTCCTAACCGTAGATCTGAGCGCGCAGATCCTAGCCACCCAGATGCATGCCCCCTTTAAGTCCAATGCACCCGAGTTTCATCGATGGATGGACGGTTGAGATAACTTCGGCACTTTCACTCTAAAAATCCTGAAAGACCCCACCTATGGATCAGATCTTGTGTTGTGTGTCCTTCAAAGGAATGGTCAAGATGACATTTGATGTTAGAAGAGGGTTGCCTCCATTATCAGGCTCACTTGACATGACCGGGTGCTAGGAACATGGGCCTGGATTCAAAGGTGCTTATCGGCATTTCGGGGTTCAGTATTTTGAGACGTAAAATGATGAGGAGCTCTTACCCCTCAAATCCCCGAATGCTGACATGACATGATCGTGCACCACATGTCCTTTTGGATGGACAACCGAGATCCTTCATGAATGTATATAGATGCTACCCATCGTGCTAATCCTGACACAACTCTGCTAATCGCAATTTCTCGCCGACCGTTGATATGCTCCTATGGATGAATCTGGGTCGTTGACAACCTAATTTTGCCGCTCACTTGATTGGAAGCCGTAAAACGAGATTTTTCCATGCTGCGCTCGGGCACTTCTCGAGCAACTTGCAGACTCGAATACCCTTGTGCTTAGGACAAGAAAAGTCGCTAACATTAAGGCTCCATGGGGGATAGAGTCGTCCTTGGATTCTCTAAGGACTCTTTTTTGCAGATCTAGTGCCTTGCTGTTGGGCTATGGAGTCATTTATTAAGCCGAAAATAGAAGACAAAAAACAATATTTACAAAACAAAAGAAGCCACCTGCGGCTTACAAAAAACATTTTTTAAAGAAATGCCCATTTACTGGGCCATAAAAAACTTCTCTTCCTTCCAAATCCTGCAACCTGTAAGTGTTGATTGAAAATACCTCAAATATTTTGAAAGGCCCAAACCAGAGGGTATCAAACTTACTATGTTTTCCCCTATCCTGCCTGGGTGCATCCCATTTGAGCACCAGATCACCCTGCTCAAAATATTTCTTTTTGTTCTTCCCTTCAAAGGTTTGCTTGATCTTCTGTTGATGATGGTAGGCCATGTCCATGACCTGTTCCCTGATCTACTGTACTTCCACCAACTGATGAATCCTTCTGACCATATGGTCAGGCTCCCCTTCTAGGTTCTGGAGAAATTTCACCATAGATAAAGCGAGCTGAGTAGGGAAAACAATCTTTGTTCTGTAAACAAGTTGGAAAGGTGAGATTCCCAGGGAATTTTTTTTTTTCACCAGATCGGCCCATAGAGAAAATTTGAGCTTGGAATCCCAGGCCCTTTTATTATCTTCCAATAATTTTTTAATGAGATTGATCAGAGTTTTATTGGAAGACTCCGCCAGTCCGTTTCCTTGAGGATAATACGGAGCAGAGTGGATCAACGAAATCTCAAACTATTCATAGAACATGACCAGAGGCTCAGACCTAAAAGAGGTAGCATTGTCAGTGACGATTTTGCTGGGACAACCAAATCTGACTATGATATCCTCCAGGAAGCTGATAATTATTTTGTGAGAAGTACTCCTGGTAGGGGTAGCTTTTATCCACTTGGTGAAATAGTCTGTCGCAGTCAGGATCCATCTGTGTTGACCACTTCAGGGAGGATGAATTTCTCCAATGAAGTCCAAACCCCATTGCTGAAATAGTGTTGAAGGTACTATAGGCTTTAATGGCAACGATTTGAGCTGTTTTTTTCTTGAGAACTTTTGGCATTTGATGCAAGCTCTGATTTCTCTGTAGACATCAGCGAACAAAGTAGGCCAGTAATATCTAGCCCTGAGGATCTTATGAGCAGTGGTATTCCAAAAATGATGTCCCTCGCAAAGGCAGTTATGGAAATCAAACATAACCTTCTGGGCTTCTTGCGAGTCCAGGAATCTTAAAAATACCCCTAGAGGGTCTTTCCAGTACAAGGCTTGATCAATGAGGTAGTATATGACCACCTTGAGCTTTAAATCTCTCACCTTGATTTTTCCCATTCCATCATGAGGCTTCAATTCTTGCAGAAAATACAAGATATCCTTGTACCAGGTGCATGTTGTTAGTGATAAGGCACTCTGAGAATTTTTATTGGATGACTTAGCTTGTGGATTTTCTGAACAGGCATTGATGAAGCTAATTACCAAGGCTTTACAATTGGATTCAGCCAGCAGCTTGGCTAAACCCTACCCCTTTATCAACTTCGTGGGCTTAATCTCCATATCAAACTCTAGGATCTTGGAAATCCACCTCCCTCTTCTCCCATCTATGTTGGGTTGTACAAGGATGTCCTTCACAGAGGTTGAAGGAACGTATGTGGTCACTTTTGAGTGCAGGACATAAACTCTGAAAGCTTTGAAAGCTTTCACTAAGGCATAGGCCTATTTTTCCATAATTTCATACCTGATCTCTGCATCTCTTAATGCCTTGCTAAAGAAGGCAATGGGTTGTTCTTTCCCTTCCTTATTTTTCTACAACAAGACTGCTACTACTGTATCAAAAGAGGCAAAAGAGAAAATTAGTAACTCTTTGGAATAGTCAAGACTGATCAGCACTGGTGCCTCAGTCAATGCCCTTTTTATTTGGATAAAATATTCCCTGGGTTCAACTGTCCATTTCACTTGATTTCCCTTCCTGAGCATGGCTGTGATGTGTTTCACCAGCTCAACAAAATTTGAAATGAATATCCTCAAGAAATTAATCTTCCCCAAAAAGGCTTGAACTTCCTTCTTGGATCTAGGAAGTGACAGGGTTTGAATTGTCTCTACCCTACTAGGATCAATCCTGACTCCCTCTGCTGATACTATATGGCTTAATAAATTCCCCTCCTTCATAGCAAACAAAGATTTCTTAGGGTTTAGGGATAGGCCAAACCTCCGACACTTCAGGAAAACTTTCCTCAAGTGGCAACGGTGCTCCTTTTCTGACCTGGAGAAGATCGTGATGTCATCTAGATAGATTACCACAAACTGGTCCTTCTCCCTCATGAAGGCTATGTCCATGGCTCGCTGAAATGTTGCTCCCGAATTCATCAATCCAAAAGGCATTTTGGCATACATGAATGTCCCCCAAGGAGTGGTGAAGGTTGTTTTTTCTCTGTCCTCAGGCATGACTGATATCTGGTTATAACTAGAAAAGCCATCAATCCTGGATATTCTAGATGCACCCGTTACCCTTTGCAATATGTGTTCCATGTTGGGTAGGGGATAATTGTCTTTCCTTAAGCTCATGTTCAGGTTTTTGAAATCAACACAGAGTCTGATTTCTCCACTTTTCTTCCTTACTGGGACCAAATTGGCCACCCATTCGGAATTTCTCAAGGGAACAATGATTTGGGCATCTAGCAATTTCTTCACTTCCTTCTCCATGATAGGTAGCAACATGGGATTTATCTGTCTTAGCTTCTGCTTGAACGGTTTAGCCTCTTCTTTCAGTGGGATCTTGTGCTCGATGATAGATGTGTCATAAGTCTTGAGTTCTTTGTATGTCCATGCAAACACATCAACAAACTCTTTCAGCAACTCAGTATATTCGGGACTATGTTCTCTGGTCAAACTGCTTGATAATTTGACAAACCTAGGCTCCTCCTGTGTGCCAATGTTGCATTCGATTGTATCAGCATCTTCATTTGAAACCTTACCCTTTACGACCACATCATTTCCATCGAACAATATTTCTAAAGGGATTAGTCCCCTCGGGATGTGATTGCTAGGCAGCTGAATAATCTGGTGATTAGCAATTTTATTTAAAAACACCTCAAGGTGAGGGTCACCTTCCGGGTCGGGATCCTGATCAATGTGAAACGCAGAAAATTCATCAGCAGATTGGAGAAATTTTTCGATTTCCAGGTCATATTCAAATACCTTCCAATGCTTGACATTATCTGGTACATAGGGCCTATATCTTATTTCAACATCATATTTAACCATAGGCGACAGAGGAACTTTGAGAAAACTAGTTGAGACAGCTAAAGAATCGGCTGAAGTATTATCCCCCCTCAGAATGAAAGAAATGTTAAAGGCCAAGAAAAAATTATCAATCAGGTCCCATACCTCATTTCTGTAATTCCTGAGCCAAGGATTATTAGCACGATAAACATTTCTGACTTGTTGGATAATCAACTCAGCATCTCCAAATATTGTTATTTCTTCAATTCCCATTTCCTTTGCGACCCTCATACCCAGAACAAGAGCTTCATACTCTGCTACATTGTTGGTGGTTTCGAATTCCAGCTTGTATGACAGGGATATGGTCTCTTGACAAGGTGATATGAGAACCACCCCAGCGCCAACGCCTTCGCTAGAAGAAGCTCCGTCGAAAAACATCTTCCAAACAGAGGTGGTTGGGGGAGGTATCTCCTGATTAAGAATGGGTTGCTTTCTAATCTGTAAAGGGAAATCAGGAGTTTCAGTGATCTGCAACAAACTATACCCTAAATCGATGTCAAGTGCAAAGATGGGGTGATTAGTGGGGTTTGCTTCATCACTGACAATATAGGCTAGCTGGGCTTCTCTGTACAACCTCTTGTGTTCCCCTCCAAAGACTGGAATGGTGGCATATGTGAGATCCATCTATAACATTCCTCCAAGTCTTTTAATCCAAGACCTTGACAATAGCATGCCAAACTTGGGGGGGACGTCAGCTACCACAATATCCATGACCACACTCTTCATGGGTAGCTGAAACAAAGAAACCACCAAGCCTTTGATGTCTCCTAGACACTACACTCTCCTTGAATCAAAAGAATACAAATCATGATAAGATTTTGTCACTTCCAGTCCCAGTTCTTCCATGACTACCTTGGGCATAAGGTTATGGGAAGCTCCTGAATCCATGAGGCAATTATGAAACACTTTATCATGTATGTTCAGGGAGGTGTATACGGGAGGGGATGAATCATCTCTGTCTTCTACCATGGGACCTAGGATGATAGTTGGTTTCTCATCTTGAAGGTTCACTGAGTCAGAGGGAGGCTGGGGGGACTCAAATTGTAGCAACTTGGAGAGGGACCTTTTGAAATCTTTGTTTTTAACGAGTTTAGATAGGGGTACAAGAATTCTAATCTTCTGAATCTCATGCAGAAAATTGAAGGAGGGGATAGGCTTAGGAGCTTCCCTTACCTCAGTGACAGGATCCTTGGCTACTGGTGAAGAACTCTGAGCTTTCTTTTCTTTAGTAGTGGTTGTTGCAGATTTAGTAGGCCTATATGCTATGAGAGGCTGGTCTTGGCTGTCAAAGTCTCCTTCTTTCTTTCTTGACCTGAGACTGTATCTATTAGAGGTGTGACCAACCCTTTCTCCCCTACCTAACTCATGGATTTGGATGTTCATCAAGGATTTTTCATATGCAGACTGAGTCAAATGGGGAAAAGGAGGAGCTTCTTCAACACAATGAATTTCGAGGTCGAACTCGTCTATCTCCTCCCCTCCCTCATGAGTAACTAGGTTATTTTGAAGAGGGTTTTGAATCCTTTGATCTTCTCTGTCTTTTTCCCTTTGTTCCCTTGGGAAGCCCCGTGGTCCATTGTTATCAGGTCTCCTGAAACCTCTACCATCAACATTCTAGGGATTTATGTACATGGGCTTCCCTTCTAACTCCCACCTTTCCATTCTAGCAGAAAGTGACTTTAGTATTCTAGCCGTCTCATCTGTCTGAAGGGGAAGGGGAGGGGAGTTGGATGAGGAAGCTTCAGGCCTCTTCCTAGATAGGTTTCTACCAACATTGTTCCTGAGTCGGTCAACAACAAATATATTAGATTCTACCTCCACGACTGCATCTTGCATATGGGCCAGAGTAGTGGCTCTCCTTTCCCTTAATAGGAGGCAGAAATTGGGATCAAAGGTGCTAGCATAAGTGATCTTTGCAGAATCTTCGGAGGGTTTTATCTTAGCAGGGATTTTGTTGTACATTTTATTAAATCTCTTGGAGAATTCGGAGACAAACTCTCCTTCCTTTCGCTTCAAAGACCCAAACTCTATCATGTAATACATGAAGTCTTTTTTATCTCCCCACTATCTAAAAAATGAATTATCTAAAGGTTCGATCCCATAAATAGATCTAGGAGGAAGGGCCTTGAACCATTTTATAGCCTCTCCTTGAAGGCTATGAACAAAAATCCTCATCCATACGTCTGCATGCATGATGACATTGTCATCTGTGAAATGGTAAAAGGCTTCTAGGTGTTCTTCTACAGTTATGTCCCCCTCACCTGTAAACTTGGGTAGTTTCTTGAGGTAACCATCTGCTGGGAGGGCGTTGAGAGGTTGCGGTAGCACGAGGGGAGCATACCTAGAAGCTATAATGGCCTCCATTCTAGTCATAGGGGGATTCACTCCTGCCATAGGGATATTATGTGGAGGGGAACTCAAAGGAGAAGGAGCCTGAAAAGGGGATGCTGGGAATGCGCTTTTGAGGGGAGTGGGAAACAATAAGGGATTAAGGGAGAAGGCTAGCGAGCTAAAGCCGGCGGATGCTTCTCTTTGTGCAGAAGGGGAAACGGTAACAAAAGGAGGAGTAGTAGAGCTAGGAGTGGGGAAATCTTCAATGGTATTGGGTCTATGCCAAGGTACAATTTCAGGGGAGAGGGGAGTGAAAAGAATTTCTCCCTCCAATCCCAGACCAGGGGAGGAAACCTCAACAGGAACACTCCCAAAATTCAGGAAATGGGAAACTTCAGAAACTGGTCTGCTAGGAAACTGAGGAGGAGAAAATGGAGCTCTTACAGAAGGAGATGGCGGATTACATGGTTCGGCGGTGGTAGCTTCTCCTTCAGAGACCTTTCCTTTTCCAAGGACCACCTCTCGATCAGTCTCAGGTGTAGCTAGAGGAAGCTATGGATGGGACTGCGTGTGTCTGCCTCTAAAAGTCACAATTGACACGACAAGTTTGCCACAGTGGAGTCATCACAATGGAGTCACCAGGTGCACAATAGAAATCTTCAAAGGCTCTAATACCCTATGCACCTTCGGAATCAAAGGCTCAATGTCATTCAATCTCAGGGAAAATTTTCAACTTCATCCCCGGCAATGGCACCAGAAATGTTGGCGATGGAAGTCACTCCTAGATTGCAACAGGATCAGAGCCCGACGCCCATCAGTTTATGTCACGATTTATGTATGAAAGGGGTGATCGAATGGAAGTAAACTCGGAATATATTGTTTCAACTTCGAAACTAGGCCAGGCATGCATGGGCAAGTGAGGTCTTAGATATACTCCGAACAATGAGTTGTAGTAAGGGTGAGTAGGGGGAAGACTTGTATTGGAGAGATGAAAAGGTCTGCTATCAACATCAGGTTTCTAGCATAATTATGGAGAATGCATTTAAACGCGAGATCTTCTTACACTCAAATGCAGGAAACCAGAGAATACAATAGTGCCATGATAAAACCTTTATCATAACACAACTACAATAATTTATGTGAATCAATCAATCATGAACTCCCTCAGTATGAGATGAAAACTAGATGGAAAAGGGAAACTATCTCTCATAAAACAAGATATCTTAAATACAAATGCATAACCTGAAAACTAGAGTGCCTATTAAAACATTACAATTGGGAGCTTCGCTCTACCATCAATACCTACAAAAATGGTGAAAACACCTACATATACTCAAAACAACAATAGCAACAAAATCAATATGTTGCATTAAAAACATTGCATCTGCATGGCTTCTGACAATCTACTCCTGCAGTATCTGAATGATCGTGCACCTATAGCAGACGAAATCGAACTCCTGACAGTCCCGTGGGCGAATCGACGTGCCTTTAATTCATCGCCGGACATTCCCTTTATGGTGGAGATGATATCTAACCACCACCGACTATCTTAATAACTACTTCCTTGGGATTGAAAACGGCCCAGCCAACTCGACACCTTTGGGATGTGGAGGGTCCCTCGCACTGCCATCTGGATTAGCTGAACGACCTGATGAATAGACATGGAGGCCAGCGCGAAGGCTGAGGCACGTAATGGGGGTGGTGGATGGGCAGAGGAGATGCAGATCACGTGGCTTAAAAGGGATTAGGAGTAGGGACGACCATACATAGTCGGAGGGGAAGGGCCGAAGCGCTCCTATGATGAGGCACAATGATGTAGGGAGATGAAGAACACCTGGCATGAGGTGACAGGTGAAAGTGAGAAAAAGGGAAAGGTTTTCCGTGAGGATGCATGGACAGGTGATGTGGAGAGAGGAGGACACATGGTAGTTGGAAGGAGGACGATGGACTGCAGAAGGTCCATGCTATGAAGTGAAGTGGAAGATAGGCTGCAAGGGAGAGGCATCTCGGGAGGTGACATGGCGGGGGATGGCCCCACATTGATTAAAAAGGAGAGCGGCTGAGAAGGGTGGGATTGCCTATGTGCCATTGATCCAGGTGCTTTGATCATAGCCCTCAGAGAGGTGTGCCCTTGATTTCAGACCCCCCCCTTGCGCTTAAAGGTAGAAAAGTCGGGGGGCTCCGGAATCCAATGTGCGTCGTTGATCCGGACGCTTTGATCGTAGTCGTCGAAGAGGTGCACCCTTGATTCCGGACCCCCCCTCCACTTAAAGGTAGAAAATTGGGGGTCTCCAGAATCCTCTCCTGACCATAGATCTGAGCACGCAGATCCTGGCCGCCCAGATGCATGCCCCCTTTAAGTCCAATGCGCTCGAGTTTCATCGATGGATGGACGACTGAGATAACTTTGGCACTTTCACTATGAAAATCCTGAAAGGCCCCACCTGTGGCTCAGATCTTGTGCCGTGTGTCCTTCAGAGGAATATTCAAGATGACATTTGATGTTAGAAGAGGGTTGCCTCCATTATCAGGCTCTCTTGATGTGACCGGGTGCTAGGACCATGGGCCTGGCTTCAAAGGCGCTTATCGGCATTTCGAGGTTTGGGATTTTGAGACATAAAATGACGAGGAGATCTTACCCCTCGAATCCCCAAATACCGACATGACATGATCACGCACCATGTGTCCTTTTGGATGGACAACCAAGATCCTTCATGAATGTATATAGATGCTACCCATCGTGCTAATCCCGGCACAACTCCACTAACCGCGATTTCCTGCCGACCGTCGATCTGCTCCTATGGATGAATCTGGGCCGTTGACAACCTAATTTCGTTGCTCACTTTATTGGAATCCCTAAAACAATATTTTTCCATGCTGCGCTCGAGCGCTTCTCGAGCAACTTGCAGACCCAAATACCCTTATGCCTAAAACAAGAAAATTCGCTAACATTGTCCACTCAATATCCTGATACCCAATAAAAAATGACAACAAGTTAATTCCTACAATAATTACAATCCACCATCTATCTTTCCCCTCAAGCCACACAACCCAAGGATCCCCTTCTCTGCCACAGTCCTCAGGCTATCCCACTTCCCTCTAGGGATCCAGCACAAGTTGCATAGGAAATCTCCCAGCTGGGGACTCCATAAATTCCAACAATAATAGGAATGCCAACAGTATAAATTTCTCTTGATCTTCAGTATTTTACTTGACATAAAATCATTCATAGTCTTAGAAATATAACTCTCCATGAATTTTCCAGATCCAACTAGCTATCCTCAACACCTAATATGGTTTTCTTTTCTTCCCCACGCCCATAAATATTTTTTCCTCTCCTCTCCCTAACTATAATCATTGTCCTCTCTTTATACTTGAATTTCCTTTTCTCGTCCCATGCATGCTTTGACTCTCACACTTCCCCAAAATGATTGTGCCAGTACCATGCTCTAATAACTAGGTGAAATGACTCTTCCACCCACCTTTGGCATGCTTGTACTTAACCCATTCTTCAATAACTAGGTGAGATGAATTTTCCCACCAACCTTTTACATGCATTAAATGATTGGTTTGATAAATCAAAGGAGGTAAATATAAATGATAAAATAATTTAGAAAATTGACTTGGGTTTATTAGGCACGTGGGATCCCCCCCCTTGGACCCCCTCCCCACCGCCCCTGCTCTTGTGGAAACTTAGCCCCCATGAATTCATCCTTAATAGTTTGTAGGCGGTGATGTATTTTATTTTATTATTTTCAATGTACATTGTTTATATATTACATTGCTTGTATCATGACCATACATCATATTTACACATATACATCGCTAATCTGGGGATTAAAAACTAGGGTGTTATTAGAGATGTAATGAGATTTTTTATTTTTTAGAAACTATTTTATAATTCCAACAACTAATTTGTCGAGTGATGTAAAAGAATCAAGGGTACTCTATTAATATCGATTTTGAGAACACCAAGGATGACATGAGTGTGCAAACTGAGAATGGTTTGGAGTCTAATACAAATGATAAGTGTGAGAGATCCTTGAGAGATATATCAAAGATTGTGAATTTTCAAAGGGCATGAGAATAGTTTTAGAGTGAGAATGCCCGAAGTATATTAGGTAATAAGACTAAAAGGAGATTTCAATGTATTGATAAGATGTCGACATGGAGGATGCATCAATGATAACATCACCTTGGAGGTCACCACATGAATGCAAATGCATTCAAATCAGATAAGACAAAGTATGGTTTGTAAGAGGCATTGGGTATCAGTGGACCAAAGAGAACCCAACAAATGTAGAAAGAGTGGTGAATGACATCAAAGTAGAGACATCATTGAGATGATGAGAAGGGGCATAATGCATATTTCAAGGTAATGATTGTTATCACGTAAAAATGGTCCATCTAGAACAAAATGCTATGTGTATTGAAATACTCCAACAATAGTATGGGTATCATGCCTTTTACACCATATCCCATTTAATTAACTTTGGGAACCATTTTCCTAAAGTTAATTTCACTCATAAAGCCATAAATATTCCCTTTAATTAACTTTAGGAACCATTTCCCTAAAGTTAATCCCACTTAATTAATTCATAAACCCTTTTTATGACTTTCCCTCCTATTTTTAATTTAGAAAAGAAAAAATATGAGAGAAATTCCATATTTTTCCTATAAAACAAGGAGAGGTCTCCCCCCATTTCATTATCACTCTTTCATTCCTCTTTCTCTCATTTTCCCTCGTTGTGGATTTTTTCCCTAGGTTTGTCCCTTTACCAATGAAACCCTAGTTTCTTGAGGAGCACACTATTGCATCCATCTATAGCTAGAGGAAAGAGCAACTACAAGCACACACTCGAGGAAATCAAAGAACCCTCTGAAGGAGAGGCCAATAGAAGATAAACACCTTCAAGATCTCTCCACCGGTGATATTGTGAAGTCTACCATTTGGGTAATGGATTCATTTGTTCTTTGATCAAATAGTTGTTCTTGTCTTTTATTTTTTTGTTGCATTTTACTGCCATATATAGGAATAACATAGCTTAGAGAATAAATTAGTTCATTGAAATATAGGGTTTTTAGTTTTCTAACTCATTTATCTGTAATCTTGTAGCAACCACAAGGTTTGCAAAGTTTCTCACTCTGTTTGTACATTTGCACCAATAGAGTGGTGACTCCACTAGGGATATGAGCCAAGCTCAAGATCCTTGATTTTATTTTTTTTTGTTAATTTGTGCAGGACCTGTTGGCTACGCGATTAACCTGTGGCTTGAGAAACTATGACTCAGGGGCATATAAGCCATCAAAATCACCCGGGGATCGCACCCGGCCTAAGCCACACCAACCCTTAACATGGTTGGATTTTTTGTCCCCGCAGGTTTCGAACTGGTGACTTTAACATCACGAAGTAGCTTAACAACACACTCTGTCACCGACTATCGTACACCTCGGGGACATCTCAAGATCCTTGATTGTGGATGTGTGGTAAATGAGTTTATTTGTTGTTTATGAGTTTTTGAGGTTTTTCTAACTTCTTTTAGCTTTATGTGTTGTGTTTGCAAGTGACAAGGGTTGGAAACCACAAAGGAATCCCACGGAGTTGAGCTCCCAGGTGCAGGAGACCCCCTAGAGACCATCACACTTATTGGGGTCAACAAGTGGATTGACCAATGCATCAACAAGGTTTGGTTCCTTTGTTTGTCAATGTAGGAAACATGGTACCTTTCGTCATGGGCCAACACACTTTTTGAGGTAACTTTCTGTAGGGGTTAAAAAAATTATTTTTTCTAATTTTTATCATTTTCGTGTGTCTAGTAGGTTTATATTTAGGGAATGTGGATGATTAGTTAGATTTGAGTTTGTAGGTTTGGCTTGAAACCCTTAAAAATCCAAAGTATTGAGGAACATACCCCCCTATGGTTTTACTACCTTTCCTTCAAGAGTTTTTTTGAGGGTTTGACTCTTTGTTTGTTCTCTACAAATAGGTTGTAACTTTATATTTCAATGGTTGTTTACATCTATAGGTTTCTTTGCTTGCAATTCATTTCATTTTAATTTGAAAAATCAAAAGAAACATAGGCATATAGATAGTTGCATTGCAATTTTTTTAATTGTCTGTTATAGTCATGGACCATTTCATTTTTGCTATTAAAGAATGCTCATGTAGGTCAGATTTGCATAGATACTGTGTGAATGGCATAATTTTTTTTTTTTAAACCCCAATATTGGTCGCTTTAGCGACCAACCTGTTCATTGCCAGTATAGCCAATTGGTCACAAACATCAATGTGTTAGTCACTTTAGAGACCAACCTGTTAGTCGCTAAAGTGACTAATATTCATCGTTCTAGCGACTCATAGTGGTTTACTGACTAAGTTTTCCAGGGTTGTTTTGGTCACTCTTTCGACTAATATTAGTCGTTTGACCGACTAACATTCGTCGCTAGACGAACTTTTCTCTATTGTTAATAGGCTTCTTTTTCCGGTCTCTAGACCGATGAAGATCCATGTGTGGTCGCTAGACCGATGAATTTTTTTTTATCTTGGTCACAAAAACGATTCTATGCCGACTAAAATTCGTCTCTACTTCGTCGCAAAAACGTTCAAATTTAATAGTGGCTCCATGCCATACAAGCAACTAAGACACCCTCTATGTCGCAAGACCTCCAATCCATTCTATCAAAACATCAAGTGGTTTTTTCCACTCTCGAGGGACTCCATCCTTCCCGTGTTGTTCATTATCATTCCATTCCCCTTGTCCCAGGAATCCTTCCTCCCAATATCCGTCCTTATCGTCACCCCTTTTCCCAAAAAAATGAAATTGATAAAATGGTTCAAGAACTAATTAATGTAGGTTTTATCCACCCTAGTACGAGCCCCTAATATTCTCCTGTGATCATTGTCCTTAAGAAAGAAGGTTCTTGGCGCATGTGTCCTGACTTCCATGCCCTAAACAAACTCACCATTAAATACAAATTTGTCATTCCTATGATTGATGACCTCTTAGATGAATTGAGTGGCACCTAGTTCTTTACTAAACTTGATCTTCGTTCTGGATACCACCGGATCTGTATGAAAGAAGAAGACATTCCTAAGACTGCCTTTAGAACTCATGAGTGCCACTATGAGTTTTTGGTCATGCCCTTTGGCTTGTGTAATTCTCCCTTCACTTTCCATAGCCTCATGAATCATGTCCTCTATCCTTTTCTCCATCATTTTTTCTTAGTTTTCTTTGATGATATCCTCATCTATAGAAAAACCTAGACAACCCATCTTTCTCATGTAGATCGAGTTCTCCATCTACTCTCTCAGCAATTTTTTTTCCTGAAACAATCTAAATGTTCTTTTGGCACTTCATAAGTTGAGTACTTAGGTCGTCTTGTTGGCAAGAAAAACACTAGGGTGGATCCTAAAAAGTTTGAATCTATGAAAGACTAGCCTCACCCAAAGAGACTCAAACGATTGTGTGGATTTCTGGGCTTAACATCTTATTATCTCAAGTTTTTTAAGAATTATGGAAAGATTGCAGCACCTCTCAATGCACTCCTTAAAAATAATTCTTTCACTTGGACTCCAACAACTACTTAGGATTTTCAAACCTTGAAGATGGCCATGCGCACCAGTCCAGTCTAGACCCTTCCTAATTTCACAAAGACCTTTGTCATGGAATGTGATGCATCAGGGAAAGGAATTGGTGTTTTCCTTATGCAAGAGGGTTGACCTTTGGCCTTTAGCAACACACAACCGTCTGAATGGAATTTTGGCAAATCAATCTATGAAAATGAAATGTTGGCTATTTTGAATGTCGTTGATCTTTGGTGCCCTTATCTATTGGGGAAATGCTTCCAAATTAAGAAAAATCATCAAATCCTCAAGTATTTTTTGTAACAATGCATTTCCTCCTAAGAGCAACAAAAATGGGTGACTAAGCTCTTTGGATATGACTATTAGATCATTTACAAGAAAGGGAAATACAATGTGGTTGCGGATGCACTTTACCGAAAATATGAAGATGGAGGGTCCCTTTTTTCTCTCTCCTTCATTGTACCAAATTGGATCCAAGCCATTCACTAGGAATGGCTACACGATCCCAAAAGTTCGCATATGATGAGCTTCGATACAAAGGTTGTTTGTATTTAAGTAAACAATCAAAACTTAAATCCACTGTACTTTCTAAGTTTCATGCTACACCCACAACTAGGCACTCTGAGTTTACCAAAACCTATGACAAGGTCAAAAGTTCTTTTTTCTGGGATGGTATGAAACAAGACACTCGTAATTTTGTGGTTGAATGTGATGTGTGTCAATGCAACAAGGGAGAAACAGTCAAATCTCATGGCACACCAAAACTACTTCCGATTCTACCTGCTATTTGGTGGGATATCTCTATGGATTTTATTATAGGCTTACCTAAATTGGGCAATAAATCAATCATCATGGTGGTAGTTGATCGTCTTTCCAAGTATGCTCATTTATGTGCTCTTCAACACACATTTACGACATCCACTATGACTCAACGTTTCATGGGTTAGGTCCTCAAGCTTTATGGAATGTCGCATTATACTGTTTTGGATCATGACCCAACTTTCACTAGCAATTTTTGGCAAGAATTGTTCAAGCTATAAGGAACCCAATTGCATCTCAGCACAACTTATCATCCTTAGACTGATGGTCAAACTGAAGTTGTCAACAAGTGTTCAGAAACATATTTGAGATGTTTTCCCTTAGAAAATAAATATCAGTGGGCTCAATGGTTACCACTAGTTGAATGGTGATAGACCACTTCATACCATACATATACCCGCATGAATCCTTTCAAAGCAGTATATGTACAAAATCCACCTTCAGTTCTCTCATATTTTCCAAGTGTCTCGAAGGTCCAAGTGGTTGACCAAACTCTTACAGTTCAAGAGGCTATTCTCTGTACCCTCAAAGAGAATTTGGTCATGGCCCATAATCGCATGAAGCAACAAGCAAATCAAGGTCACTATGAACGTGAATTTGCAGAAGGGGATGAGGTTTTTCTTCGACTGCAACCTTACAAGCAAAATTCCCTCAAGGATAACCATTGTCAGAAACTGGCACCCAAATTTTATGGTCCTTATACCATTTTCAAGTGTGTGGGACATGTGGCCTATCAATTAGATTTTCCCAGCCATTCTAAGATACAACCTGATTTTCATGTTTCCTTCTTAAAGAATGTGATTGGAACTAAGTGCCAAACTCAAACCAACCTCCCCGAGTTGGATGAAGAAGGCTCCATTTAGCTACAACCACAAGCAGTTCTGGACCAGTATGAGCGTTGCCCACATCAGCAAACCATCAAGGAAGTGTTATTCCAGTGGAAAGATACAACCCCAACAGATTCCACTTAGGAACCATCTACCATTCTGCAATAATTTCCATATCTCAAGCCTTGAAGACAAGAATGTTTTTAAGGGGGAGGACATGTTAGGAACCTAACCCCTCACATAGGTAGAATAATATATTTCGATGTAATAAAGATCAATATTAATAATGGATAGCAATAAAGAAGAATAAGTTGAATGTAAGAAGACATAATAGAAGCTTCTACTTCTAGAAGGATCTTCCTCTAGATGGTTCTTTTGATAGACATATTTAGCATAAATAGGGGTCAAGGGTATGCGAACTTGTTTCTTGGATATTATTGTAATAGATATTTTCTTTGGTGGAGGTTTCCCCCTCGAAGAGGCAAGTGAACATTGCCCTTAGTAATCAAATTTCTCTTTCTAGTGTTATTTTGGTATCATTTTGGTATTATTGTGGTGTTGTTCTTGTTATATTGTTGTTCATCTGCCATTTCTAGCATTTTATTTTTGTTCTGCATTCTTTTTATATCTGTTATATTACATTACACTCCCTTTCATACTGTCATCCCATGTATGTATGCGACCTCTTCCATTGCAGTCCACATACACCTAAAAATTAGGGATTTTTAAGTATTTCTGCAACTCTGAAACTTTCACCACCATTCTCACTATGTAAAACTTGTGTAATTTTAGATATATCAATGAGTACTTGCAATAAGACTTACACAATAATATATATTCAATGTGCTCAATAGGTGCTAATAGGAGACCCTTTCTCTCTTATCTATACTTTCCCAGTAGCTTCCTCTAGGGGCTACCTTCTAACCAACTTAATCCAACTTCCTTCTTTTAGGGATAACCCACTTCTAACCACTTGTGCACTTACAACCACTTTATCCACAAATATTAAAATCTTCACTTCTAATTGCAACAAATTTATTTTTAATTATTTTCTTTTTGCAACAACTTAACCTGTGATTAACTCCTAGATTCACCCACTTTGACTAGTCAACTTCTTCTAGGGGTTTCTAGAATAATTTGACTTATTTGACCTTCTAGGGGCTTCTAGATAACTCAAGAGGGTTCTTTAACTTCACAAGGCCATAACTCTCTAACCGTGAGGATTTATGTAACATTCCATATATCACCAGCAATGGCATGACATGTAT
>ML820052.1:43202-77936 GCA_009831015.1 Picea engelmannii | reverse complement strand
ACCTAGTTTGTTGCTTAGCCTTCCCTTTCTTCTTCTTCAAACATTGGCTAAAATAATTTCCCTTTCGGTGACACCTAAAACATTTCACATTACTCAAATATTTCTTACCTAGACTTTATTCTTCCTTCTTACCCTTCTCATATTCTTTCTTTCTTCCCTTCCTCATCCTCCCAACAAGGGATACGTCGTTTACCTCATATTTCCTTACTAGACAAGATTCGAACAATATCTCTTCTTGCACTAATTCATCCCAAAGATTATCATAAGTAGGTAAATGCTCGTGAGCACAAACACATTGGACACAAGGTTTTCAAGATGGAGCAAATCCATTCAAGGCAATGGACACTAACTCCTTATCCTCCACTTTTTCCCTATGGAAGCCAATTGATCTCTCAACTTTGTGATCTTGTCCAAGTATATTACCATTTTATCCATGTTACTCATGCAAACAATCGAAAGCTTGTTTCTCAAGAGAATTTGTCTAGATACATTGGAACTATGATATAATCCAACCAAAGAATTATACATTAGATTATCGGTCATATTCTCTAGAATATGAGTGATATTTCACCGAATCAAGAATGATTCTCTTTTCCTCGGCCTCCTTATTAACATGCAAGGCCAATGACTTTGCATATGTGGGGTGCACTAACCTATTTCTCAATATGCTCCCAAAGCTTATCCTCCTCAAAAATAATTTTTAGCCTACACTTCCAATGTGAAAAACTATAATCACCATAAACCTATCACACTTTCTAAGACTAAGAGTCGTTATCCATACAAATTTGAAGCACATATCAAAACAAAATCAACAATAGATAAAGAAGAACAATTGTTCTAGGGTTCAAGTGCTTCTCAAAACCGCACTAGAGTTTCACACCCAACAACCTATACTAGGTCAAGGACCTCTCCCAGGTACAAATCAAATAAAACGCCAATCTCCCTCTTCACCAAGAAAACAATTTCAATCAAATTAGTTGTGATACCATGTTGGAATTTTCACTTTGCAACAACTAATTCTAATTCAAAAATTCCATCTCAACCTTAAGGTTTCTTAGATCTATTTCCTATGAGCTTTCATCCTTGGGGATGGATTTGAAATATTATTTACAATAGCGTACACTTCACTTCTTCCAACCAAATACATAAGACAATTGAAGAAAATAAATATCGAACAAGTATACTTCAATGGAACAATGTTTCTAAACCTTAGGGTGCACTTCCCAAGCATATAACAAATCTGAAAAAGATTTATTACAAATATAAGTCTACCATTTTAGCTTCTATATGTTTGTTTAATCAATACTCAACAAAATCTACTTAATTTTGTGTCAAATCAACATGCATAGCCAACACTAGAAACTACTCAACAATCAAGATAACAAAAGAGGAAAATCAAATCTTCAAGTACACAAAGTTTGGACAACAAAAACACTTCATATATACAAATAAGATGGAGAAAAAGTACATATAACCAATAATTTAATACAAGATGGTACAAGTCATGCTCTCCAAAACCTGGCTAAGGAAACCATAAGAAAACCTTAGCTACCAACTCCTCCTAGCTAGGAATCACTCCGAACCAAAGTTGGTCACTTCACCAAAGATACAAAACAAGCTAGCATACACACCAATAGGTCCTCTTTGGCTCCTACACTTGCATCACACAAGTGTACAAGAGAAAGCCAAGATAGTCTCCCTCTATTTTCTCCACATCAAGCACTCCAAGTAGTATTAGGGTTTCCAAATGCCACACAACCATAATCTTCTTCTCTCACAAGAACTACAAGAACATGTGCTCACTTTGATCATTTAGGTTTTATCCCAAACCTTAGATTCCTTATCTTCTTAAGGAAAACCTTAATTGTAGTATTATTTTGGAATCACCTTGAGAACCCTAGTGCTCATGACAAAGAGAGAAAATTACATGAAGAAGTACAATGAAAGAGGCAAGCTCTATGTCATTCACAATGAAAATACTCCCTCTTTATTATATGAAAGGTGAGGGAGGACAACAATAATAAAGTGGATTGTGTCCATAATAATAAACCTAACTAAACACTAGATAGTTTCACATGTGAAGCACTCCAACCTAAGTGACACATGTCAAGATCCAAGGTATGCTCGTAAACCAAACACGGGTCCTAGGTGAGTGCTCCACAAGAAGTTTCCAAAACTCCTCCAAAGGCCTTTGATGCTCCAGTGCTCCCGCCTATGCCATGTGTACATTTGGATCCACCACACCTACATGAACACTCCATAAAGTGTCCTCAAGTCAAGCACAAGCCTCCATGCAAGCAAAAAAGTGCCCCCATGCTTTCTAGTGCTCAATTCCGTCCTCCTAGATTCCCATTGCTCCTCCTCCAAACGGGTCATCCTTCCAACCAAGAATCTAACCTCCATCTACACACCACATGAAGAATGTCACTAAGCCACATAGGTCTCCAACCTCCTAAGGAATTGTGCCACAGAAGCACTAAATCAAGGTATAATAATCCATGAGAAAACTATCTCCAATGTGTATTTCCATCATGGTACAACCAAGGTTAGTTATGACATCGTGTACCCTACATTACATGAAGCACCTTCAATATTGGTGAAAACATTTTCAAAACAAGTTCCCCAAAGGCTAACATACACTTGTTGATTATGGTTGTTGAAAGGTGAATTATATGGTCAAACATTTATACATTTTAGCAAGAATCATAACAAAATGAGCGAAATCTTGTGACAACTACAAATAGTTAAGTCATGAAAATGTTCAATGTTTGGAATTTTGAGATTTGGAAAAAATAAAATTATCATACCTTGTCAATTAAGATTTATAGTTGGTGATTGTTAAGTGACACAAAGACGACTCATATAATTTTCAAAAAGAAGTTGTAACTAATACAATATAGTATTTTGGTATTATATATATGTTTTGAATTGCGCACACATATGCAATTCAAAACATATAAATTATACCAACAACATATAATTAGGTTTCATGTGCATGAGTTTGCTTTCTTACTTCCTTGTGTTCATTACTTTCCAATGTTTTGAGGCAATATTAGTTGGTATCAAAATTTTATGATTAAGATTTTTGGAATTTGAAGATTCTAGATTTATAGGGTTTTTATCCATAATTCTCTTTGGGTTATCATCTTTAACGTCTTTAAGATTACTTTCCAATCCTCATTTTTACATTTAATTTAAAACTTTAATTTCTTTAAAATTGATTTCCAAACTTCTATAACAAATTTTACATTCAATTTATAGATTGCTCAAATGATTTTAAGTTGTTAATGCTCTCCCATTACTATACATAAAAAGTTTGGTTCATCAATTTTTCCATATGGTTCAAGCTATACTTTTCAACAATGAGTTAATGTAGAAATTTTATTTTCAATATTAGAGAATTTAAAAACAATTTCATTTTTTTTTAATATATGGATTAGTTATTTTATTGGATAAAGAGATTTAGATAGGAAAATTTATTTTCAATATTAAAGAATTTAAAAACAATTTCATTTTTAAAAAATTTATGGATTAGTTATTTCATTGAGTAAAAAGATTGCATAATTTATTTATCTCCCACAATGAATCATTAATAATAATTCATAATTAAAATCCAATTAAAATAAAACATTCCAATTATGTAATGTTGCTACAACCTCTTTAATTCAATGTAAAAGCATTGCCATAATACAACCTCTTTAATTCAATGTAAAAGCAATGCCATAATACAACCTCTTTAATTCAATGTAAAAGCAATCTCATCACCTTCTAAACATCTATCTAGTTGTTCATGAACATAGGACACCTATCCATGAATGAAAAGGGATATATTTTAAACAATGTGTCAGGGAATCTTTCTCACAAGTCCAAACTTTAGTGAGGCTTTTGGTTTTATATCATTTTTAAAAATTTATTATTATTATTACTATTATTATTTCCCCTTCACTAAGGAGTTCAAGGCTATGTTTAGAATGTCTATGATCATGAACAAGAGGCCCATATTCATGAACACAAATAGGATTTAAGTATCCATGTGGGAACAACGAATGAGCTCCAACTCTTCATAATGGATGTCAATAAATATCAACTTACTAAGTCGATTTATTTCAGTGAAATTAATATTTACACCATTTTCTGTTTATATATAAAATAAGCATCATGCCTCTTTTTTATATATGAAAACATGGAATTCACCTTGGATTTCAACCCAAGCAAAATGGAAATTGAAGCTAGTCCTTCTTGAAGTACTAGCAACAAATTCTATGTTGTTTTCCTCTTCCTACACCTACATAGTGCATGAACAACATAAACATGTGCAACTTACAACCGAACAACATAAACATGTGCAATTTACAACCTTACCCGTGGGGTGATATTTATCAACAACCCAATACCCATTTTTGAAGAATTGCATGAAGCCTTGAATAGCCCCACAAAGTTGAATGGGTTGAGATCAACATTACAATCGGTTATTTCCTTCAATATGACAAATTTGTGCTACATTGTAGAAGGCACATTAAGCTATAAGTGTTTCACAATAGATTTTATTTTTGGCATTAGTCGATTACTTGCACCATTTAACTGGTCAATAGTACGGTAAGTGTCCTTGTCAATTCACATGCAAAGTGCCTCTGCCAACGTGTTGTTTGTAAAAACACTACGTAGCTACACACAAATGGAATGCCATAGCATTAAGGCATAACCACGACATGGTAGTATGCATGCACAACATCGGGTGTTTGCGAAATAAGAGTCAAAATGGTTTTTACCTTAAGGATAGTTAATATAATTTTATAATATAATTGTTTATGGAGCACTTTTATGGTCCAAAAAAATTTATTTTACACACACAAACATGTATAATGTATATTCATTTTGCCAATGGTAATATTATAGTGTGAAATTTATTGCATTTCTTACCTATGGATTACTAATATTTAGTATCATGCAGAATATTTTTCTTCAACAATTCACCACTTCAAGCTTACTTGCTTGTATGAGAAACAAGGTACAATGTACAAGAAGGTCCTTTAATGAGATGGGTAGGTTTGCGCTGAAAGGAGAAGAATTATGGGAAGTCATGTAAAGAGTGCAGGTTTCATGGCTAAGCATTTTTTCAAATTCGGGTTTAGGCGAAAGTTTTTGGTGGTGCAGGTTTCATGGTCTCATGCTCCCGTCCAAGCCGTGTTTTAGTCTATTTGTGCTGATGAATTGTCGGAAATGGCTTCCCTTAGACTAGTTAGGATAGGTTTTTAGCTTGTCTTGGAGCCGAGTTTTTATTAGTCTACGTTTCCTTAAGCCAACCATTGCCCCCCAAAGTTAGCGGACTAGGTCCTTACAATCCGTATTATTTGTTTTGATAGTCAATTAAAGCTCCATATTTCTGAACTGACATCCTTAAAGAGATAGTGGACCTGGGTTATTATGATTGGATCTTCTATCTTTCGAAGGTTAAGTGTTGACTCTTCCCCTTGCTTGATCCCTGTTCCCATAGCGCCACTTCACGTTTTGATTTATTGTTTTTGTAGTTTCTGCAGAGTTTTAAGGTTAGGTGGATTATTATAATGGTAGATGAGGTCAACAATCCCTCGGGAGTGGATGTTGTGGAACCTTGGGATCATCCTAGTTTTCTCTCGACGGTCAATGAAATTTAGAAAAATCAAGGAATTAATGGATCACTTAATGCCTCTTCGTCTTTTCCTTCAACTCATTTGGCGGAGAATCATCCATCGTCTCTCACTGTTCCTAAGTCTGTTTCTCAGCCACCCTGGTTGTGTTCTACCGCTCGCAACGAGGTTCCTCGAGTTTCTGGTCTATTTACGATTGTCGAGAGTGTTGTTGGCATAGTCCATGAGGATAGCATTATAGGTTCTTTAGCTAAGAATACTTCTGAGTCTTTTGGCCGGCACACTACCCAGTTTAAGCTGCCTTCGGAGTCACTGGTTCGAGGCTCTTCAGGAAAGAGGCACTCCCTCAAGCGTTCAACGAGGGTGTGGAAGCCCAAAAGAACAAAGTGTTCAATGGTGTTGGGAATGGACATTGGGCTAGAAGAGTCTTGTTCACTCGCCATGTGTGCGTTGGTGGGTTGGTTGGCTTATCATTTGCTCTGCAAACTTTCAGTTTCAGAGTGGATGCAGGCTACTTGGGAGCCCATTCTAGGGTATTCACCAGTGCTTCTCACCTTACCGAGGGGCTGGTTTGGTTTCGTCTTTAATAATCCTGAAGACACTGCAAATATTTTAGATAGTTTCTCAGTTTTTGAAGGTGGTAGTCTTATGCTGAAGAGGTGGAGACTCAAATTTGACCCGACAACTGAATATTTCAGTTTCCGTCATCTTTGGGTCTTGCTCTCGGGTTTGTTGTTGCAGTTCTAGAATACAAAAGCCATGGAGGCCATAGGAAATGTCTTAGGGCGCTTCATCAAGATTGACGAGGAAACTTTTCATTCGAGGGACAGGAGTATGGAGAAAATCCTTGTGGAGGTGGATATCCATGGGGGGCTGCTGGAAACTTTGGATATTAAGTGGCGCGGTATGGTTTGTACTCAGAGATTGGACTATCTTGGGATTATGTTCCGGTGTTCGCGCTGTAGACAAACTGGCCACCTTAAAAACGACTGTCACTATCCTTTTGGAGTGCCCTTTGATGAGACACTCTTGGAGGAGACTATTACTAGTGGCTACTCGCTGGAGTTGGAGGCTTAGGAGCAGGGTTCTTACCCGGGAGCTTGGGATTTGGATAGTCCACCTTCCTCGAACCCTACCTTTGTTGGTAAGTTGAGACTTTACATTCCTTCTCTTTATTGTACGTTATCTGCGTGGGAAAGAGATCATCTTGACTCGTTTTATTCTGCGAAGACTTTTGCATCTGAGGTGATTGATAAGACTAAGGCTCTGGTTAAAGATCTGGAGGAGTTAGCTATTATTCTTGAAACTGTTTCTAATTCTCCAATTACTTGTTTAGATGAGTGTCGACCTCACTCTTGTCCTGTGGACACTTATGTTTTGACTAACTCTGTACTTCTTGAACCATTATTGGCGGAAGGCTCACCCCTCATACCTAGTGATGGTGAACCCGCAACTAGTGAGCACTCTTTGGATAGATGTCTATCTGAGTTAGTACCTTCCTGTAGGGAGGTTACTAGTCTTGTTCCTATCTCGACTTGTTTAGGGAAAGCTGAGGTGGTTTCGGGGGATCCCAGTGCTGTGACTAAGACCCTGTTTGTTCAGAAATTTCATCTGGTAAGGATCTTGCTTGGTCTCGGGGTTTGGGACTTGATTTATCTCCCGTTAAGACTAGAAGTGCCCGGAAAAAAACGGGTTCAAACCATTCCTTCCCAGCTAATCTTTCACATTCTACAATTGACCAGGGGACACTTATAGGCATTAAAGCTCTCGCAAGGAAAAAGTCATGATACTTCTCTCTCTTAACATTAGAGGGGTAGGAGGACCCCTAAAATTGGCCTCTATCCATAGGGTCCTCTCTAAGACTTCACCCCATGTTAATTTTTTACAAGAGACATTAACGACTGAAGAATGGGCAAGGGGTTTCATGTTTTCTCTCAGGCCGGATTGGATGTCTTGTGCGGTTAGTTCGGTTGGTAGTTCGGGGGGCCTACTCATTTCATGGGATCCACATTATTTTGTTTTCTCTCCTGTTCTCACTTGTGGCAACATTGTTTTGAGAGGTTCCAGTTTAGTTGATAAAAGGAGGCTCTCACTACTGAATGTTTATGGTCCTTGCACAGATCGAAAGACTTTCTAGAAAAAATTAGAAGATAGGGATCTGTTAGCACACACAAATTTGATTTTGGCAGGGGACCTGAACTTCACCTTAAACTCAAATGATATTTGGGGTTTATCAGCCTTGACAGACCCGTTGGCAATCTTTTTCAAGGACTTATTTGACCATTAATCTTTGGTGGATGTGGCTTCAGCTGAGCTGGTTCCTATGTGGCGTAATGGAAGAATTGGAGATTCCAGTATTTCTAAAATACTTGATAGATTGTTTTTGGTGGAGGATTTGATTGGCCCAGCTATGATGTATAGATCATGGGTTGAATCTCCTTTCTTTTCTGATCACGCTCCTATTATTCTACAACTGGATATTGGTCAACAGGAGAAAGCTCACCCTTTTAAGTTCAATCCCGTTTGGTTACGAGATGATTCTTTTTCTACTTTAGCTAGTGAAGTTTGGTATGATGCCCGTTTTGGGTTAGTTGAAGGGGCCCAAAGAAGACTAGTTGAAAAGATTTCACTTCTTAAAAGTCAAGTCAAATCTTGGTCGAAAGTAAAACGTATTCAGGAACATGAATTTTTTAAAAAGTTGGAAGCTGATTTGGAATTGTTTTATGCACGGAAATATAAAGGTTCTCTCAATGTTGATTTAGACCATCGTTTGAGTTTGTTGGAGGCAAAACGCAACAAATTTCTTTTGGCCGAAGAAGAAATTTGGAGGTAGAAGAGTAGGGCTATCTAGATTACAAGTGGTGATAATAACAAAAAAAAATTCACAGATTTGCGAGCTACAGGAGAAATCAAAACATCTCTGGTACATAACTGATGATGATGGAAGAGTTCACTATGGTCAAGATGCAATAAAAAATGAAGTTGTTTCATATTTTCATTTTTTTTTTCAATACACAGGGCAACCAAATTTGCATGCACAGTTGGAGACTATTAGCCTTTACCCTAAGCCTGTCTTGGAGGAAGAAGTCTCATCTTTAGAAGAGGCTTGTACACTTGAGGAACTATCAGAAGTTATTAAAAATTTTTCCAAGGACAAAAGTCCCGGCCCAGATGGGTGGACTGTCGAATTCTTCCTTCACTTCTTTGACATGGTTGGCCCAGATTTACTTGCTATGGTTGAGGATACTAGAATTCGTGGCGAAGTATTTCGTCTGATTAACTCTACTTTCATAGCTCTGATTCCGAAAACCAATCATCCTACATCCTTCTCTAACTTTCGTCTTATTGCTCTGTGCAATCTTTGTTATAAGATTATTACTAAGATAATAGCGAGAAGAATCAGACCGATTCTCTCTCATACATTATTCGATGAACATTTGGGTTTCCTAAAGGGTAGACAAATTCTTGATGCTATTGGAACAACACAGGAGTGTCTTCACAACATTAAAGCAAAGAAACTTCAGGCTGTTATTTTGAAGCTGGATTTAAAAAAGGCTTATGATTGCACTAACTGGGATTATCTAAGGCTTATGTTTCTTCATTGTGTATTTGGACACCTTATGACAAAGTGGATTATGGGATATGTTGCCTCAACAACATATTCCATTCTGATCAATGAGGAGGCTACAAAATTCTTTAATAGCGACAAAGGATTGCGTCAAGGATGTCCTTTGTCTCCTCTGTTGTTTATCCTTGTGATGGAGGGTTTGAGCCTCTCACTGAAAAAAAGTCACATGGAAGGTAAAATGACGGGTATAAAGGTTTCTAGGATGGAAATAATTCTCCATCTCTTATTTGTGGACGATGTGCTTATTATGTCTAAAGATTCTTTTACTGAATGGCGTGAAATTCACACTCTTTTAAATGCTTTTTGTGGTGCATATAGATTGGAGATCAATGTTAATAATTCAACGTTCCTACGCTTTGGTGCCCAAGAGGCTTTTCTTAATAATTTGAATTCTTTGTTTCAATTTGGCTTCTTGAGTCTTTCGGTTGGGTTTAAATATTTGGGTTTTTATTTAAAGATGGATAACTACAAGGTGTCGGACTGGCAATGGCTATTTCTGAAATATGAGAATAGAATTCGACATTGGTGCAATCACTTTCTTTCTTTGGGAGGCAGATATATTTTGATAAAGGTGATGCTCGAAAGCCAACCAGTGTATTGGTTAGTTTTGGCACACATACCAGCTACAGTTCTGAACCAGATTCGCAAACTAGTATTTTCCTTTCTCTGGTCTGGCACTAAAAAATATTCAACCTCACTTATGCAGTTGGGAGACTATTGCAATACCTAAAGTGTTCGGTGGTTGGGGGATTAGAAGCATCTTCTATTTCTCGAGAGAACTGGCTGCAAAATCGTTGTGGCGTAGATTGATGCATCCAGGTATTTGGAAGCGGGTTTTGAAAGACAAATACTTCCCACATATTTCGGTGACAACCTGGTTGCGCTCAGCCATTCCAACCGAATCCTTTGGTTCCCAAACATGGAAGAATCTTTTGAATGATTTACCATTGATAGTGCACTGGCTTGCTTCGAAACTGGGTGCGGGTGATTCTGTTATTACTGGAAAGGACAAAATCTTGGGGATGGGGAAGGATTATTTTCTTTCTGCGAAATTGATTACCCGATTAAATAGAAAAAATGTTTATTTTATTTTCCAAGCTAATTGGGCTCCTATCCAGGGGTTGATCTGCTCTAATTGGATTAAAAACATAGATTTGGGACTGGAGGGTGACTTTGCTTCGGAATGGGACTATTACAGGATGAGATTGATTAGAGTTGGAATTACTATTTCCGACAGTCAAGACGAGTTAAGGTGGACTGGTGGAGACTATTTAGGTCTGATTACAACAAAAAATGTATACAATGCGTTGGCAGCCGAGCTGTGGAAGAACAAAATTGGAGGTTGGAGGAGAAAATTGTGGGGCTGGGATTTCCCACAAAAGATTAAACTATTTACTTGGATTCTTATTGAAGACAAATTACTCATTTGGAACAATCTCCATAAGAGAGGTTGGTATGGGCCAGGTTTCTGTCACCTATGCAAAGGAAATGAGGAATCTGGTATTCATCTCTTTGTACACTTCCCTTTCACTCGTACTGTTGGGAAAAAGATCAAAGAACATTACAAGTTATCCACAGGGTGGTCAGGAACTACAGTGAAAGATTGTTTTGCATTTTGGGCCATCTGGAACTATATTCTTTCATCCTTGCCAACATTCATATGTTGGTTCATTTGGATTGAAATAAACTTGGAAATTTTTTAGTCAAGGTCTCCATCTTTGGAGAAGGTCTTTAATATCTCCATTGGGGCAGTGAAAATCCATAGCCCACAGGAAAATCTGCACTCCATTATACGTTATGTACACATTTTTCCACTTAATAGAACCATAGGATGGTTTGATGGGGCAGCTCAAATGAATGGAGAACAAAGTGGAGCGAGTCGAGTCATTAAGCTCAATGAACATTGAGTCTATAAGTGGACTCTCAATTGTGGAGGAGGAACAAACACAAGAGAGGAACTTTTGGGTGCTTGGGTTTCTCTTTCCTTGACTCATAGACTTTCCATCGCATATTTTCATGTCATAGGTTATTCCAAAATTGTAATTCACTAGCTTAATAACAAAGTATCTCTACAGGAAATCACTATAGACTGTTGGAAGGATAGGATAAAGGAACTCCAAGTACTTTTCAATCATCACCTTTGCACATGTCTACAGAGAAGAGAATCTCGAGGCTGATATATTATCCAAAAAGGCCCTTACTATGCATCCAGGAGCTATAGCTTACAATCGGTGGGTAGATGGTCATGAGGGACCAAGACACTTTTAAAAGTTGTATTAATTGATATCAAAGGATTGTAAGTGTGTTTACTTGTTCTTATTAATATATCAATGCTTGCCCTGTTTCTTTCAAACTTATGTTTGGTTCCACATGATTTTTTCTTTAGTAGATAGATCTATGTTTGAGCTAATCTCAATAGAATAGGAAGTCCTTTGTACTTTTTTTTGTTTTACAAGACTTGTCGAGGAGCTCGGGATTGGAGCTCAGTTTGGATCTTGCGAGGACAAACTTCGTTAACAAGGTACATATCCCTCTTCCTCTTTTTCGCATATTAGCTTAATCAGATCTAAAAAGAATGTCAGTGTCCATGTTAAGCACTTTTATGTCTTGGCCTTAGGAGTCTAGAGACCAAGAGGGAATCCACTTGTCCGCAAGGGGATTCACCTACAACACACATTTATATTAAAGCGACTAAAATTAATTATAAAAATGTGGTGATATTAATATTGCTACTTTTCCTTTTCAAGTTGATTGTAAGTCTTTTTCCCACAAAAATAAGGAGTTTTTTGGGCCCAGGTTGTCATTTTGATGTAATAGTTCTAGTCAAGTTTGTAGTAGTGTTCCAACCTACTATTACATCATAGAATAAGTTTGATTCTATAATTTGAAAGAGGTTTTGTACTCTTGCCTTCAAAGAGGAAAAATTATCATTCTTATTGCATCTTGAAAAATCCACTAGTCAGATAATACAATGGTACATCAATAATTTCAACAAGTTTTATATCCAACTCAAGGTGAAGGATTATGATGATTCCCTCCATATTATGTTCATTAGTGTATTTTTTCACACATTTACAAAAGGATTTAGAATTTCTCAACATCAATTCTCTTTAGAAATCTTTCATCTTTCACATAAGGTAAAGAATCTCAAGCTGTACAGAACTCTACTAAGCATGAGCAATGCTCTCAACAACAGTTGTAGAAGAGGATCTTCATTCCAAGTCAAATATATTATTCTCCTTCTTATTCTCAACCTTTAAACAACATGTAGTGCAACAACGTACATAACTCAAGTTCAACTAAAACCTCTTCCCATGGTAATGTGTAGAAGAAGAATTACATCTATCATAAGAGGTATGCCAAATTGCAAGTCAGGAAGTCTAAATATCTACTTTCAAACAACAATAATGTGGTGAGTAGGATGTTTCCAACCTTGATTCCTCTAATCCCAATATGGTTCTTATGGCTAGAGAATTATTTTATTAACAATTGTGAGACACTCTTTAAACACATTGTCAAATTAAACATAGAATGACTAAGTTGATAATTGATAATGGAAGTTAGTAAAAACTTAATTTCTCAACAACTAATTGATGGACTTCATCTTTTTACTATGAAACATCCAAATTCATATAACCTTAGATAGTTCAAAGAAGTAGGTCATACCACCAATGCCACTCATCATTGTTATGTTACTTTTGTTACCGAGCCATTAATGGATACATTAAATTGTCATGTCACACTAAATGATTGTTGTGACACCTTGGTAAATTGAACCAGTCTCAAACGAAAACAATTTATGATTTTTTTCAAAATACCAATGAGATACAAAAATATGGAATGGTATACAAGTTGGCTTCTTTCTTTGTTAATTCAACTTCTAGTAATTTCAAAGTTTCAAGAATAATACTTATTAAGTAGTTCTACTTGTACAAGTTTTTGGTGATTTGTGTGGTTCAAAGGGTTGAAGAAGACAACATTCGTAGTTTATTATCCTCCTACTATGAAGTCCCTCATAGATACACATGTGAATTAGTTTGAGGAACCAAAGGGGATTCTGCACATGAGGAAAATTCAACATTCAATGGATCTTTTTCTAAGATCTGCATTGCCAAATTAGCCTCCTTGTAGGATCACAATTATTGAGGATAAAATTGAAAGGCATATCTAAGAATTATTGGAAGATAATATTTGTACCAACACTTTTCCTTGAGGGCTCTCCTACGACTTATTTTACCCAAGCAAAAATAGGGTGAATTTCATTTCATTTATGCACAAACTATAGAATGTCATAGATCGACAATTACCAATTTCATAAGATTGACAACCTCATAGATCAACATAAGGTTGGTCACTTCTTCACCAAGTTTGAATTGGCATCGAGCTATCATTGGATCATTGTTGACTCTCAAGACTCCCATGAGACTAATTTTAAGACCAAGTACAAGCTTTACAAGTGGTTGTTGATGCATTTTGGGATGACTAATGTAAATGGTAATTTTTAGGGAACAATCAAGGATGTCTTTAAGGATTATTTTGGTAAGTTTATAGCAGTCTACCTTGATGATATTCTTATTTACAACAAGATTTTAGAAGATAATATGCATTAATATTGGATTTACTCCATTAACACAAGCTCCAATATATAGTGAAGAAAATATTATTTGGTCCAACCTCTATTAACTACATTGAACTCATCACAAATGAACATGTAGTTCATGCAAATCTAGATAAAGTTAAGGTGGTTTTTGATTAACCTAATCCTACTTTTGTTGAATTGAAAACCTTCAAAGGAATGAATTTATATGGAAAGTTCATCCATTATTTCTTCCATACTACTTATCCTATCATCAATAGATTAATCATAAGATTTATGCAAGGGGGCCACAATGTGCAAGTGATTTTTAGAAGTTGAAGGACGCTCTTGTTCAACTCTAGTTTTGGCACTCTCTCACTGGAAGAATCCTTTTGAGGCTATCATGTGCCTCACATTATCCTATAGACACAATTCGTGAAGGGAGACGGGACATCATATTGCCCACCATTTAAAGACTATGTCATGGGTTGAACTAAATTGCATCACTTATGAAGAGGTAACATTGATTTATGCTTTGAAATAGAGATGGCATTATCTACATAGAAAGAACATCTTGTGTTGCTCAACTTCTCACTCCTTTCATATCTATTTATGAAATAATCCATTGAGTGCATGTATATTGAAATAACATTTGCAAATCTATCGTCAAAAATTGAATCATTGATATATCCATTGAGCACAGATTTTTTAAAACACACACACACACACACATATAGTGGTGGTTAGCGTCCATTAAGACCAAATTTTGTCTATCAAACCTTAAGAAAGGTAAGGAATTACTTGGTTTACTTTATAAATTTATTTATATGCTCGAAAAGCTTTAAGAGAAACATTCCTAAATCAACATAGTTTTGATGAATTAAAAGGTTAGGAAGGTCGTATTGTAACAAATGTTTTGAAATTGTGATCTAATGTGGGTGTATGCAGGATGTTCTAAGAGAAAATTATTTTCATCTTCAACCCTCTTAATGTCACAAAGATAACAAATCCTTTCAACCCACAACATTTTAGGAATTGTTCAATGTCATGTTTCACTATGGAACTCGTGAGAGTTTGTTCTTATTTTAGAAATGTTGTTTTTCTTCTTTACACTAGTCAAAACAAAGAGATACTTCTGATATTCGAGATTAGGGTTGGTCACCTCATTATAGTATCTCAATTTTGTTTTATCATCTAATTCTTTATCACACCACGTCAAATGTCGCTAGCGCGATTGGTTTTCGAGGGTTTTGTTATGTAGGGTGGCCAAGGTTTGAAACTCACAGTAGTCGAGAGGAGACACCCAAACAAATCCAACCATGTTACGGGGTTGGTGTGGCTCATTCCAAGTTCCATCCTAGGGTGATTTTAACGGCTTATATTCCACTGGGTCACGATTTCTTAGACCACAGACTAGTCCCACAGGTAACGAACACGCTAGAAAAAAAAAAAAACTTTATCACACAACAATTTCTCCTTTTGTGTGTGTGTGTGTGTGTGTGAAGTGGATCCATCTATTGCAATAAGATATTGAGTGGATCTTTGACCTATCATGCATCATATATCTTAGGGTTTCAAGAGTTGTTGGGATTTTCACTCCTTGCAACAATTCCATTACTAAGGTGCATAATTCCTTCCTGTCTTTGTTTTGTGTTCTAGGTCATTTTTCTTCTTTCCCTCAATTTTTATCAAAATGGTTAACACTTACAACAATTTAGGAAAATAACTTAACGATATACCTTTCAAACTAGCCCTGGAAAGTCTTTGTTACTATCTAGATTCAAAGATTAACACAATCATAAACACACAAATAATGAAAGAATAAAATGATAATATGTTTCAAAATTATATGATAAACTCGATATCTAATATTCAAACTCACCTGGACACTATAGAAGTAAAACTTCATTTAAAACTAGCGGAAGTATAAGGAAAAATAAAACCAACAAATGGATAAACAAGAAGAAATTGATTAATAGGGTGCAAAAACTAGAGCAAGTCTAGAAAGAATCTAAAAACCAATCTTCTAACTCTAGCTATACCACGCTTATAGAAGCCACTATTGACCTCAAAATCAAAGAGATTGAAGAGATGGCTCACTCCTCAAACCAATGAGGAAATGAACAAGCTTCTTGAAAAAACAAGCTTTAAATCTTATCATAGTTGGGAAAAATGAGACAACTAGTGAAGATGCTCTAACCTAGTCATAAGAGATTTTACAAAACAAATTAGAAATTGGAAACCTAAGGATTTTGAAATTTTAAATAAATTATGAAAAAACTTAATGTAAGAGGCATTTAATCCAAATAAGAGTCGAATCAGTTGAAAAGAAAAAAATTAATTTATAAAAGGAACTACAAAAAGTTAAAGATGTTGGAAAATTAGGAAAATGGGCAATAATAAGGAATAATAAAGGATAACTCTCAAAGAAATAAATAGGGATTAAGAAAACTTATGATCTTGAAATGGAATTGTCAAAGATTCTCTTGGGAGGAAGGGTTTTAAGCTACATTGGATTACAATATGAATTGATCTTATATTGCTTGTTTAAACATCAAAACATAAAAAATATTGAATCCATGATTTAGATGGAAACACTTTTCTCAATTTGGAACAAAAAATTGAGACACGTCTGGATGGGTGGTACTTGTTATTACATCTAAAGGGAGGTTAATTCAAATATTAAAGTGTATAAGAGTGATCCCTTGAACCAATACATTTGGCTTAATATCATTTATGAATACAAGTATACAATTTTTCTTACGATTTGCTAGTTGCCCCTTTAAAACATACCTTCTACAAGAACATCAATATTGCAATTGGTCACCCTATTATGGACTTAGAAAATTATATTTCTACCCTCAAAGCCAAAGGGGATATCATAATTATTGGGGACTTTAATGCTAGAAAGGGTAGGGCTCAATCCAATATATTAACTCATAATTTTAATGTCAACCTTTTATGGATAGAAGAGGATCCTAATCTAACGCATGGATACAAAATAACCTCTAAAATATTTTGAAATGAATTCATATGGAATTGAGCTTCTTAAAATGACATATTTCCATGAATTGATCATTTGCGACAAGTTGGATTACTAGCCTAAAGCACAACTTATGACTTGCATTCACGGGAAGGGTTGAAGTGTCGTTGATGTTGAAGTTTGAGTAGCTTCAGAAGATATTATTATAATATTCATATTATATTTGACCAAGGCAAAACCATAAATATTAATGTTATATTATATTTGTTAAGTCGGCCCTATTGTTCCTTGACAAGTCAAATGTAAATTAGAAGGGAAAAGTGGACAGGTCGGATCTGACCTAATTCTGACCAGTCCAACTTGTATTTATAAGAGGCCTAGTGCCTCATTTGGAGAACACAGAACAATCTCTCTCACACAAATGCACAAGTCTGATATAGTGACGCAAATACAGAGGAAGATTGTTCTAGTTAAGGTTTTTGGAAATCTGGTGAAGGACTATCTTGGTTTAGTGGTGCACTACTATATTCTGGTTAGGTTTTTTGGTGGATCTTTTTTTTTGGTGAGATCTCTCTTGAGAGAGACATTGTACTTGTTGAAGAATCTATATTGAATAAGATTTGATGGGTTTCTCCCCCACGAGAGTTTCCTAGGATAAATCTTGTGTATATTGTGGATGTCTTTCTTTCAACGATCCTTATGCATGCAGTTATTGTTTTAATAGACTAATGTTAAAGAATACTACACACACTTAACTACTTAAGAATAATTTTAACATGGTATCAAAGCGGGAATGAAAGAATCCATTTGCACAGTTCATAAGAGCTCTCCCAGGAAACTAAGACCATAGGGATACTCTCCTAAGCCTAGCACATCTTTCCTTAGGATTAGATTCTCAGTTTGACGAAGTTTTGTAAACTGCAATTGTTGCAGCTACCACAACTACCTACAACTGCACAAAACCATAGAAGGTGTTCTCGCTCACTTTTTGAAGGACATTATTCAAAGTAATACCACTAAGGAACTCACCTTAGAAGGGTGCATCTATCCCTCAGAGAAAAATTCCAAAATTCATATTTTGAAAAATTAGGGTTTCCTCATAAACCCTAGTCTTGGCCGCTGCAAAATTGAAGCTGGAACTGGTCACCTTGACATAACACTCTATGGTAAGTACAAAACCATTCTTTAAAATTTTTTATCTTTTTATTGTATTGTTCAAGCATAAGATGGCACCCAATACCAAGCTTGATGAGAAGCTTGAAGGTGTTGATAACTTCTGAGCATGGAAGTACATAGTGATGCTCATTCTAGAAGAGAATTATCTAGAAGATTTTGTAAAATAAGAAGTTCCAGAACCTAATGAATATGAGGCTAAAGAAAAGTACAAAAAGAACCTAGAGAAGGAGAAGAGAATCATTGATTATCCTATCAAGGATCATTTGATCCCCCATGTCTCATCATTAACAACTCCCAAGCAAATTTTTGAAGCCTTATCTCAATTGTATGAAGGAAAGAATATCAACCGGAAGATGACCTTGAGAACACAACTTAAGAATGTGAAGATGAAAATTTCATAAACTATCCAATCATATTTCACAAGACTGTCTCATATCGAAGAACAACTAGAAGCCATTGGAGACACAATCGAAGAAGTCGAGTTGGTGATGACTACTTTGAACGGTCTCCCCAGATCTTGGGAATCATTCATTCAGGGTATATGTTCAAGAAGAAGGCTAACAAGGTTTAGAAGACTATGGGAGGATTGTACTCAGGAAGAAGCCAGATTGGAAGCAAGAGAAGAGAAACTAGGCGATGAAGAAAATCAAGCCCTAGCAGCACATACCAGAAAAGGAAAAAGAAACATGGAATTTCACTCACATAAGTAACCTCATGGATTTCAAAAGAATCACAAGTTCAAGAAGGATTTCTCAAGTTACATATGCTTCATTTGTCAGAAGATGGGACACATTTCCAGAAATTGTCCCAACTCCAAAGGTCAAGTCAGAAAAGGAAAGTATAAAAGACATCATGCTCATGTCACAAAAGATGATGAACATGATCATGAGAAAACCAAAGAAGAAGACTCAAGTGAAGAATATGTTTTGATATTGACTCTTAAAGTTACATTCACTCATGGAAGTGACACATGGTTTATTGATAGTGGTGCTTCTAAGCACGTGACTGGTTATAAGGAATCTCTCTCAGATCTAGTTCAGAAAGATTCACCTCACAAGGTGAAGCTAGGTGATGACTATCAATATCCCATTAAAGGAGTAGAAGCATCCTACAAGTTAGACTCTGGAAAACCTATGAAGATGAAGGATGTGTTGTATGTACCTGGTTTGAAGAAGAATCTCCTTTCTATCTCAGCTTTAGATGAGAACGGATTCATAGTTGCTTTCATTGATGGAGAAGTCCTCATGTGGCCTAAATGAAAATATAGTGATGTTGTTGTAGTGATTGGGGTCCAAGAAGGAGGATTATACAAGTTAAAAGGACATCATGTTTCAGCATTAGTACACAATACAATTACTCCAAGTGAACTATGGGATAGGAGGTTCTCTCATATACAAAGCCCTACCGATCGTGAGAAATATGGTAATAGGCTTGCCATAAATCCAAGTAGACCATGAAGGAATGTGCAAGGGATGCGCACAAGGCAAGAAAGTGAAGAAACCATTTCCAAGCACTGATAGAAAAGCTAAGGGAGTATTGGACATTATACATTCAGATGTGCGTGGACCAATGTTAGCTGCTTCAGTTAGCAGGTATGTATACTATGTTTCATTTATTGATGATTTATCATGTAAAACTTGGATTTACTTTTTGAAGGATAAAAATGAAGTGTTCAATAAGTTCAAAGAGTTCAAGGCACTTGTTGAAAACTTATTTGAAAAGAAGATAAAAACACTAAGGTCATAGAATGGAGGTGAATTCACATAAGATGAATTCAAGTCATTTTGTAAGGAAGGTGGGATTAAGAGGGATCTCTCTACTCCCTACAATCCTCAACGGAATAGTGTGGCAGAAAGAAGGAACCATACAATCATGGAAGCAATAAAATCCATGATTCATGATCAAGACTTACCGACGCATATGTGGGCAGGGGCAACCATAACCGTTGTGTATGTGTAGAACAAAAGTCCCCACAGAGTCCTTGGGAAAAAGACACCATAAGAAATGTTTACAGGTGAAAAGCCAGAGGTCAACCACCTGGGGATATTTGGCTATCTAGTATATGTGCACGTCCCCAAGGACAAGAGATCGAAGTTGGACCCTTCAGGGAAGAAGGGTATATTTTTTGGATACAGTCATACATTGAAGGCATACAAAGTTTACATCCCTAGTCATCGTCAGATTGAGACTAGTAGATATGTCACCTTCGATGAGGATACAACTTTCATTAGATCGAGACAACATCATTCAGATGAGGTTCATTATGAGGAGCCTGAAGCTCCTAGAGTTACAAATACAGATGCATGTGATGATGTTGTACTAGAAGATCATGATATGGAAGAACCACAAATACCTGCAGATTCATCCTGAGAGACGAATACCAAGAAGAGAAGACCAGCTTGGGCTCAGTAAATCATTCAAGATGAAGAGAAGTATGGTGCTCTAGATGGATCCTTCAGAGAAAGAAAGAGGCCATGACCTTACTCTAGCTATGTGGCATTTATAAGTGACATCATTGATGTTGAGCCTACCAGTTATGAAGAGGCTGCAAAAAAGAAAGAATGGAAGGATGCCATGGTGGAAGAATATCAATCCATTGTAAAGAATGATGTTTGGGATGTGGTTTCGAGACTGAAAGAGAAGAAAATTGTAAGTTCCAAATGGATTTACAAAACAAAACATTCAACGGATGGAAGTATCGAGAAGTACAAGGAAAGGTTTGTGGCACGTGGTTTCTCCCAGAAAGAAGGAACAGATTATGAGGAGACATTTTCTCATGTGGAAAGATACACTTCAATTAGAGCTATAATTTCATTAGTTGTGTTGACGCCCAAAAGTGCAACGTAGGGTACCTGCTTGCAACGCCTTATTATTTATTTATATTTAATAATATACTAATAGGTGTGACCCCTTGTGTGACTATGATGGAAAGACGACACTTATGTTTTATGTGTTAATGAATGAGTTGTGATACAAGCTCTACAGTGATTGGATTTTAAATCACTATCCAAATAATTGATCACAGAATGTTATGGGTAATGTGACTAAAGAGGAAATGATGTTGTCCTATATGTCTCTCACAAGTATTATTATGCTACATTTAGTTTGGCAAAGGATCTACACTCCAGTTTTTTTTATATAGTGTATGGTATGGTGATTACCTTGATTTCATGCTACAAGGGTTGCACACATTGTTTAAATTGGAAGTCTAAAGGTTGGGACACAATATCCCTAGCAAGTCTTGATGTATGTTACATTGGGGTTTTGAAGGAGTTGGTGCATTTGTAAGTTTGAAACATAGGCAAAATATGATGTATTCGGCTTGCATTAAATCGACTTGGAGCTAGTGGTTGATGTGGTGTATGGTTAGTTTCTCGTACTAGCCTTGGATGAATGTGTAAGTGTAGATACAACATGCACTAAATGCACGTCACTCTAACCTACCTTGAGCACACCACCCTAGCCATTTTGCATTTTTTCTTTGTTGGTTGTTGCTACTCTACTTTGTTCGACCGTAGAAGAAGAATACAAACCTGGTCGATTCCTTTGGGAAACTTTTACACACATGTATGAGGTTTCTTACTACTCCATCCATGAAGTTTTCGCTTTGCTCTTTAATTAAGTCAAGAGTTGGCTCTTAAATTTGCTCACTAACTGTGCATTTCCAAATTTTAATGGGATTTTCGACTATGTATGGATTATTGGTGAAGTTTTTTCTCTATGATGTTGTATGTAAATTGTTCGCATTAAAAATGATATGGGTGTCTCTTACACTCTGCATTTTCTTCGTTGCTTTACCTGTGGAAAAAAATATATTGTTTGGAAGTTTTTGGGCCTGCCTTGCCTTTGGTTTTCTTTGGTGGTTCCTCTCTGTCTGATGAGAATGGTACCACTGTTCACAACCTTTGGATTATTTTTAGACTATGCCTGTCATTTAATTGTGTGGCTTTCATGGCTATCATCCTTGCGCCCTTGTATAAGATCTGTATATACGACTGTGGAAACTTATGGTGGTGCTATACTGTTGAATATATTCCTTTGGCCAAACCCTCAAACTGTTGTTCAGCTCGTCCTCCTATACCGCATCATTGTTGATGATTGTTTATCAAACCTTGTATTTGAAAAATGGTGCAAGGATGGCCAACCCAACATTTAATAAAGGCATTCTTCATGCTCTTTTAGTCATTGGTTTTGTTGATTGTTTATTGTGCGATGTTAGAAATAATGCTAAGCCCACTTATATTTTTTATACAGTCTGTCACGTGGCAATGTTGAGGTGATGACAGTGTCGCAAAAAAATTGTTTAAGATATATGACCTGCTGCGTTAGCATGCTTGAGGTGTTCGATTTTTATGAGAAAATAATATCTTTGTGGATGAAATATATATGCGTTGAATGAATTTTTGCGAACCAGAATAAAAAGGAACTTTGGAGGCTTTGTTATTTGAAATCTCAATTTGGAATTGTTTTATACACAGGGATCCCTTTTGAGTCCACTTCGTGAAACTCTGTAGTGGTTAAGACAGTATCGATGGTAATGTTGTGGACCTTAGTCCGTCCATTCTTTGACAATTGGTTGTGATTATTAGAATACTATGCCTACTTGACTCTATTGTGTATGAACTGTGTTATCACTGTTGAATGTTTCTTGGGAAATAAATTATGAAATGATTCCTGTGTAATGCAATTTCTAAATGCAAAATGAACAGCCTTGAAGTGAAACACCAGTTCTTGAATTTTGGAAACAGAGTGTTGAATTTCAATTTTGAAACAGTAAAGGGTTTGGAATTTTAATTGATTTTGAAAATGACATTGTTTGGTATGGATAATGATAGAACAAAAACCATTGGATTCCCTTCCATTATATCGTTTTACGCAAAATACACTCCCCTCACTATCCCAATTACATTTTTTCACTCCATGTTCTGTTGTGACTCATTTTTAAGGAAAAATATGCATTGAAATAAAAGAAATAATATGGAGGTTAATTGATGATTGGTATTTTGGGAGTTGGTTATATACACAATTGATTGTTTTTATGATTGCTTGAACAATATTCATGTATCTTTCCCTCTCCATGATATCATTTTACACACAATACAAAGCCCCCATACTCCCAATGACCCTATCAACCCCTTGTTCGTATGGCAATTAATTGATGAAAGTTTTATGCATGGATTGCATGTGTCTTGTTGTAAATAATAGAGCCAACTCTTGATTTATTTAAGTGGAGTTTCATGTATGGATTATTAAGAATTTTTCATGATTCATTGAATATTTGCTTTAGGATGGGGTTTTTTTTTCCAGCAGGGGCAGTGATGGTAAAAGTAACAGAGGCAGGGGACAACAGTGAGAAGAGGCTAAATGCCTCACACAACAAATAAGGATTTTGATGATTTTCATGTTGTTTAGTAATGAAGACAATGTTTCATTATTTTGACCAAGTTTTGGACATCAAGCTTTTATTTAGGCATTTATTGAGGATAAGATGGATATATTATTTTTTGGGATATGGTCATAATTTTTGTTGATATTTAATATTCGATTAAAATGATGAGCATGGGTGTTACAAGGGTATTATGTGATTCAAATGATTAATTTAATACCTTATATTTGATGATTATCAAAGAAAATAATGGGAGTCACAAGGGGTCTCACCTATTTAGTTATTATTAATTAGACCCTTATTTATATACTATTATTAATTAGTTCTCTCAAACAAATTAGTTAAGCTAATTTGGCTTAACTAAAGAAAGTAGTTGAACTACCACAACTTATTGAGAAAGAATAAAGGCTCAATGGGATGAGGAGACAAAGAGAGAATAGAAGGGGAACTACAACACTAAGGTTTGCTCTCTAGTTAGTGAGATAGCTTCACTTTTCATTCATTTATGAGTTTATTTGAAAGCTTAATCATCTTGATGACAGCAAGGTCTTATTGAAGGAAATAAGATTCAAAATTAAATCATACTTTTCAGGAGCTTGTTTTAAAGGTGTTTGATTTATTCTTGATAGTCTATGTATTCTTGTTTGTTTATGAATTAATTTTCATGGCTGATAAAGAATATCTTGCATAGTCAAGTGGCATCATTTTGTGGCAAGCTGATCGAGATCATTAGTTTTAGTTTTATTTCACTATCAGAGTCTTTTTGTATTGTGTCCATCGAAGACTTCTAAATCTGACTTTGGTCCATACCTTCACAAGGGTTTGTAAAAGAGAAATACAGTTTTGTATCTTAGAATGAAATAAAATCAGATTATTGTTATGTCTCATACATGTGTTTTCATGACTTGGTTCTTCCTTTCTCTTGTGTCTCCATGTTTACTTCAATGTAAAATCTGTATACATTCACCTAGCTTTGTTTAAATTTTTATTTTTGCATTGTTACAAATATAAATCATAAAATCAGTCTTGATCCTTTGTAATTGATACTTGTGGATTGAGTGAAGGTTTTGAGGCTATAAACCTCGAGTGACATTCCCAACTATCTTGTCCTAGTCAGGAAAGATCTGAAAATGATTAAGGTATTCCATACCTTTTCATCAACAAGTTGCAGTAAAGAAATGAAAGGTACACCAAATGGACATGAAGACAACTTTTCTAAATGGTGTAATAGAAGAGGAAGTGTATGTGGAGAAACCACAAGGTTTTGAGACACATGATAGTCAGAAACATGTGTGTAGATTGAAGAAAACCTTGCATGGGTTAAAGCAAGCACCCAAATCATTGTACAATAGAATTGAGATCTTCCTGATGAGCTTGGGATTTACTAGGAGTAAAGCAGATTCCAACCTGTACCTCAAGGTTGTGGATTGTGTACCAGTGATACTACTATTGTATGTGGATGAGTTGTTTCTAACCAAAGACGAGAAGATCATCACTGATAGTAAGAGGAATCTTGTTGCAGAGTTCAATATAAAAGACCTACGCATGATGCATTACTTCTTAGGTCTAGAGGTATGGCAAAGACCAAGTGAGATTTTCCTTAAGCAAGGAAAATATGCTATTGAAATTCTGAAGACATTCAAAATGATGGATTGCAAGGCCATGCCCACACCAATGGTGACAAATCTGAAGTTGTTGAGTGATACATCTTCAGAGACAGTGGATGCCACCATGTATAAACAAATGATTGGTTCATTGATGTACTTAACGAACACGAGGCCAGATATATGTTTTGCGGTGAACACATTGAGTTAGTTTATGGTTGAGTCGAGAAGTGTTCACTTGGTTGCAACAAAAAATGTGTTGAGGTATCTGAAGGGTACAATTGATTATGGACTTAGATATGCTTCAAATTGTGAGATAAGCCTACAAGACTTTATTGATTCATATTGGACCAGTAGTGTTGCAGACTGGAAGAGTACATCTTGATGTTGCTTCAGTATGGGATCAACTATGATCTCATGGTTCAACATGAAGTGAACTAGTGTGGTGCTTAGTACAACTGAAGTTGAGTATATAGCAGCGTGTTCAGCTAGCAGCGAAGCAGTGTGGCTTCAAAAGCTGCTTGCAGGATTGTTTGATCTCAAGTTAGAGGCGACTTGTATCTGGTGTGATAACCAGAGTTGTGTGAAGTTGATAGAGAACCCAGTGTTCCATGACAAGTCCAAGCACATCGATACCAGGTACCATTATATCAGAGATATGGTACAAAGGGGAGCAATGAAGCTCCAGTATGTCGCTACAGATGAGCAGATAGTTGACATGTTGACAAAGCCTCTGTCGAAAGTGAAGTTTATGTACTTTAGAGATAAGCTTGGTGTGGTCCAGAAGGACCTCCCTAATAAGAGGGAGCGATGAGGTACAGTTGAGATCCAGGGCATCAACTTCAGCATTTGGAAGAAGCTATGGGTGGTCATTCACGAGCACGTTAGGACTACTCTAGTGAAAAATCTTGGTATGTCGAGTTACTTCTACCCCAGTGATAAATCCTGGTACGTAGATGGCTACTCCAGTGATAAATCTCGGTACGTCAAGTTATTGCAACCCCAATTATAAAGCTTGGTACACAAATGGCTACTCCAGTGATACATCCTGGTACACTGAGTTACTGCTACCCCAGTGATAAATCCTGGTACACAGATTTCTACTCCAGAGAAAAATTATGGTACGCAAAGTTACTAATTGTGGCACCAAGAAACATGACATCGCACAAGGTCAGTTGATACCATGCCTTCAGGGCTGGTTAGTTACCCTAATTTTTAAGTTGGTGGGCCAACCTGTGTGGTTGGAGGTGTTTCCTAGCCTTAGGCTAGATGGGTAGTGTGTGTGCACTACATCGCCTAATCCTAGTGATTAGATGCTTGGTTATTGTGGACCAGTTTCCTGATCTGCCAACCAGAGGTTACTAGTTCATTGTGGAACTAGATGCCAGATTCTGTGTGAGATGGCGAGTGAAAGCTTCGTGATGACATAAAAATCAGATGGATGATGGGACCCTTGACATTGATGTGGTTACAAAACTTCTTCAATATAGATTTGTGTAAATTCAACAAGTCAATGGTCAAGTGTACAAAAGAGCAGAAGCAGTTGTGATGTTCATGGAAGAAGAATACCTTCTTTGCTAGGAGGGAGTGTTGAAGTTTGAGTAGCTTCAGAAGATATTATTATTATATTCATATTGTATTTGACCAAGACAAAACTGTAAAAATTAATGTTATATTTTATTTGTTAAGTCGCCCCTATTGTGCCTTTGCAAAAGTTGACCCTATTGTGCCTTGACAAGTCAAATGTAAATTAGAAGGGACAAGTGGATAGGTCGACCCTAACCTAATTATGGGCAATCCAACTTCTATTTATAAGAGGCCTAGAACCTCATTTGGAGAACACACAACAAACTCTCTCACAAAAGTGCGCAAGTCTGAGATAGTGGTGCGGCTACAAAGGAAGGGTGACGCAACTAGAGAGGAAGTTTGTTATGGTTAAGGTTTTTGGATATCTAGTGAAGGACTATCTTGGTTTAGTGGTGCACTACTATATTCTGGTTAGGGTTTCTAGTGGATCTTCTGTTTTAGTGAGATCTCTCTTGAGAGAGACATTGTACTTGTTGAAGAATCCATATTGAAGAATCTTTGTTAGGTTTTCTCCCCCACGAGGGTTTCCCAGGATAAATCTTGTGTATACTATGGATGTCTTTCTTTCAGTGATATTTATGCATGTGGTTATTGTTTTAATAGACTAATGTTAAAGAATACTGCACACATTTAACTATTTAAGAAGAATTTTAACAATTGATTATGTCATATCCTCTGTTCCTTTACTAAACAAAATTGAAAAAAATGAGATAATTAAGGAAAACGAAGAAAACTCTAATCATTGCCCCATATTGGTAATTTTAAATATAGATATGTCTCTTGAGAAACCTATTATGCATAATACAAAGAATCCAATGCTCTTTGACAATAGATAAGTGTTGGAAGCAGACCAAGGTGGAAAAGCAAGGCGATTTTGGGAAAGAAAGCATGCACGAGGAAAGTGATAGCTGGAAAGAAGTACATCACGCGCGCATGTAGAGAAGACCTAGCAACTTGGTAATGTATTGTAACGGCTGAAGAGATAGAGAATGTATAAATATAGATACTTAGGTATCATAGGGGTGGGGATATTAAGGAGTCGGTTCAGGGTATTATTGGGTTTTAACTAGTTATATATGAGTTGTTGCAATATGTAGTGTTTTGTTGTATGATCTATTTCTGTATAAGTTGTTGACCTAGAGAAGACGAAGGAGGGTAGATCTTGAGGGTTAGATCACATGTTGAGGAGCCTGGTGCGATCTAGTCCACCTCGTATAGATCTTACCCGACGGGGAAGGATTGTAACGCGCGCGACGTTGTAGATGCAAAAATATTATAATAAAAGAGCCAAGAGCTAGATCTTTGTAGACGTAGCCCAGGAGGGGGTGAACCATGGCAACATCTGTGTTATGTGATGAATGCATGCATATTTTTATCATCTTTCAATAGTTATTTTTATGTTAATGAATGAGTTGTTATATTTCCTGCGTATTTGCAAATGACAGTATATTGTGTTTACGAGTTACAATAATGGTTCAATATTTAGTTCTCATATCTCGCACTCAATCCTAGGCTATAAACACCTGATTATTACAGCCACCCATTAAAGCTATCTCAGGTGAAACTGTGCAGTGCATTATGTGTGTTGTGTTTCCTTTTGGTTTACCAGGAGAGCCGATAGTTTTAGAGGCTTTGTTGGAAACCCGAAACAGACATGAACCCAGGGTCAATAAACTCAGATGATATATAGAATAGTAACCAACAAACGATTTCGTTGTCATTGGTAGGAACATGAAAGGATTGAGTAGATGAGATAGGATGAGCAAGAGAAGAGTAAATAAAAGAAGAAATCAATGAGCCATTAAAAGGGGATGTTGAGACCGTGGATTCCCACAAAAGCAGAAATCAAAATATAGCTAAAGATAAAAGAGCTAGAGTTTGCACAAAAAGACAACATAAACCCTAGACTAACACCCCGCAAATATCTTGAGAAATACGTCTTTACTGATTTACACGAAATGTTTTTCTGCGATTTTCCACAATTATTAAAAGAGTGGATACTAAGGTTGAAGGATAACCACGCAACAAACCAGATTCGACAGCTAGAGTGGACCCCAGTACAGATCGAGCAGTTACAGCAGGTGAACAACAAATTCACCCAGGCAGTAGATTTTTGGCTTGACAATATTGTAGCAGGTTTTATAACAGAGTTTGTAGTCGACACAACGAAGTTGTACAACACAACGGAGCAAGAGTTTCTACGCGGACCTCGAGGAAGGTACATTTGGTCACCGTATACTTCGATTAAGATATTGTTATACAACAAAGGTGTAATGATAATGAATCAGACAGTTAAACTTCCCTGCATGCATGGGGGAAGGGGGGAAGCACTGACAGAAAAAGGAAAAATGGAAGGAGAAAAGGATAAAGGGAAGAAGGAGGAACCCTTGGACTCGATCATGATCGATTATGACCAGACCAGGTGGATCTTGGAGACAACTATAAAGACGCGTAGCGGAGTACCCTACCAATCTAAGGTGAATACCAAGAAGAGAGCCATAGCCACGAGGGAATGCATGACGAGTGATGAGGAAGAGTTAGAGGATCTTTGGGCTGTGGAGCAGATTGAGGAAATCTTGTGCACCACATATGAGAGGAAGACGAGAGGTCCAAGAACGTGAAGAGAAGGCAATAACCCTATCTATATTAATGTTAGTGTGGAACCCATAAACCCATGTGCGACTATTACACCAAAGAGAACACCATCATTTAGACAACCGAAGTTCAGAAGAAGTCTGACAGTAGGAAGTACATCTACACAAGGAGCAACAAATGGAGGAGCCAGTTCAGGCAGCACTAGTCAAGTATTAACACCGCGCGGAGGTAGTAGTTTAGAATTAAGAATGGCAAGACACGATCCCACCATCAGGTTACCAGAATTTCGAGGAGAAGCACCAAAAAACCCCGAGAAACACTTGTTCATTTGTGCAAATATCTGGGAAGAAAAACAAATAACTGATGAAGATACCAAACTTGCGCAGTTAGCTATTACGCTAAGAGACCGCACACTAGATTGATACATGAGCCTAGATGAAAACAGTGCATCAAGGACAAAAAGGACACTGACAGACATCAAGAAGTTATTGATAAATGAGTTCCAGAAGCCGAGCTCAGAGGATCAATACATGAACGAGATGATAGAAATCCAACATAAACCAGGAGAATCTGTATGGGAGATTGACCAGAGATTCAAGCGACTTAAGGGGAAGTTGAAATTTCTCATGACCGATATGCAACATCGACACTTGTTTGTCAATTCACTGCTCCCACACTTAAAATACCCATTGTGACAACATAAGTTTCATAGGAGGGAAGAGGCTCTGCAGGCAGCCCTGCAACTGGAAGAAAACCAGTATCAACAGACAGATCCAATTATCGAAGAACTAAAGGAGGATTTGAAGAACTTAACGTTCCAACTCAATCAGAATAAGAATAAGGATAAACGGGAAGTCGTTTTGTGTACTACATGCAAGACAGAATGACACCATAAGAACGAATGTCCAACATTCGCGCAGTATATGGCAGTCGGAATGCCAAACATGTTACCAACAGGAGGACTATGGTGTGAAGTCTGTAAGAAACGAGGCTACGGCCCATATCACTTCCCTATGATGCAGAAATATCAGACAGTCCCAAAAAAATTGTATTGCACCTTTTGCAAGTCAGTAGGCCACGACGACAAAGATTGTAGAAATATGGAGTTAATGCAATAAAGGACATGAGATGCATATAGAGTGCAAGGAGAAATGATGACTGGGAAAGTCGCGCCACAGTTTAATCAAGTTCCAGCTCCATACAACACTGCGTAGTAGCGGTATAATACTATGCAACAACCATCTAATAACGCACAACCGCAGTACAACACAGCACAACCTCAGTACAATACCGCACAGTATAATCAGGCACCTCAGTATTATGCCCCGAGAGGAGATCGAGCAAGCTATAGAGGTGGAGGAAGAGCAAGATGAGGTTTCGGACGAGGTAGAGGACCAGTCACATGTCACAATTGTCAACAACCAAGACATTATGCAAGGGAATGTCCACTTCCACTAGCGACTTGTATGTATTGTCATGCATCAGACCATGACACAGAAGAATGTCCGACACTACTAGTAAATATCTAGGAAAAAAGGAACCAGGACAACTAGAATGTTCAATGGATTTCATCCGAAGAAAGGGATGAAGGACGAAACATCAACATAGTTACCTGCGGAGGAGCGAAAATAGAAACCGATGCAGCTCGACAAGAACCAGTACAAAACCAGTGGGTGAAGAAGAACATCAAACCAAGGAAACAGTTCGATGCGCAAAACGAGAAGGAAATATTTAAGGAATCTAGACAAGAATTTCAGAAGAAAGACATGGCATCGACTTCAAATGCGCAACAAAGCAAGGAAGCACCGGAGTACGAGATGCCTTCGTTATTGGATCATACCATTAAAATACATTCCATGGGACAAGTAAGTAAAATCAAAGGCTTTTTGCAATCATGTGAAAGTATTAAATGATCCATCATCTGTGAAAATATTGCAAAACATACTAGAAAAATGTAATATGGAGACAGAAGGAAAGCTAGAACCAAAAACAGTCAATCACCTACATACAAGAAGAAGAACCAGTAGGGAGTTCAGACCGAATGTCAAAATCAGAAATTTCAACATGGGAGATATCATACTAGATATAGGATCTGAAGTTAATGCATTACCAAAGAAGACATGGCAATGCATCTGAGAGCCCACATTAGGATTTCACCAGTTCAACTAAAACTAGCAAACCAACACAAAGTCATACCAATCAGTAGACTGAAAGGAGTTACAGTAGACCTAGATGGGGTGTGTACTAAAGAAGATTTTGAAGTCATTGAAATAGTGGATGGCACAACACCATACCCAACGTTACTTGGTATGGATTGGGCGTTTGACAACCAGGCTGTAATCAACATGAAAACCGGGAAAATGACATTTGAGTCAGGAGAATACAGGGTTATCATGTCATTAGATCCATCAGAAGGGAAGAGGTTTGTAGAACCTACTTGCGTGATGAGGATTACGTAAACCCAACTGCAAATGGGATACTCAGTTGGTAGAGAATTACTTCATGTGCAACAGACTTAGACACCAGTTTAGAAAATTGGCAACAACGATTACACGAAGTTTCCACGAGAAGATGTGCAAGAATAGACCGTGCAGTAAGATGGGTAGGCACAAAAATAAGGGAACCACCCAATTTCCACGGAATAAACGACTTGGAAACATTCTTGGCACAGTATGAAGATGAAATTTTAGAGAATCATAGATTGTTAACACTTGATATAACACTCAAGGCCACACCTGCAAGATGGTGGGGTGCACACAAAGAGACAATCACAGATTAGTACCAATGTAAGCAGTTACTGCGCATAAGGTTTGGCGCAGAACAAAAAAAAAAGCACCAAAAGTATGATGGACAAGGGGCACCAACGAAATACTTGGAGGAGTGCAGAACGTTGTGAAAAATGACACCCCCAGAGGAATGGCCTCATCATTTTATACACACCCTAGAGGGAATACCAGCGAACTGGTATACAGGCCAGGAATTGTGCAAAGGAACTGCGACCTGGACGACATTGCAACAGAATTTTACAGTCACTTTCTCATTCGAGCATGAGAACCCCAACATAGATGTCACTCTTAAACAAATAAGAGAAGTGATATTCATCAAAGAACCAGAAGTAGAACTTATCACATAAGAACTGTTAGGTAGCTAGAGAGGTAGTAGTGGGGGCCGAGAGGTCCCATAGTGATAATAGTGGAGGCCATTCAATGTAAGCTGGACTAGGTCCACTATATTATTAAATAAGGCCCACTATGGTAGTTAGATATAATAAATGGGTAGTTAAATATAATAAATGTAAGAAGACTTCTTAGAAGGTTATACTTCTAAAAGATTCCTCCTCTAGAATGTTCTTAGGTGATGGTAGCACTATATAAAGGGGTTCAATGTAATGTGATGTGAAGAGAAGTATTGTATTGTGAGTTGTAGCTCCATGGGAGGATTCCCCTTCGAAGAGACAAGTGAACAGGAGAAGATCTCTTCCATAATAGGATCCATTGTATGGTGTTGCCCTACCTCAAGGGTTTGGTAATAATAAAGTGTGGTTTCTTCTATCTTGTTTTGTGGATATGTTGTGTATTCAGTATTTGTGATGATTATATTTTTAGATCTATTCAGGTTATTAACAAGTAGTATCAAACCACTTTCCTTGGTAGACATCGTGAACAACTATTTTTTACTTTTGTAGATTTTTTTTTTCAGAGAAGAAAAAAAAAGGGCCACGACATTCCAGAAATTTTCGGTATATTTATGTGCAAAATTTGCATAAACAGATTGTATATCTAAGTTCCTCTCAGAAAAACACCCAATTTGAAAAAACAAATTGTCTGAAACAAAGTCCGGGAAGTCAAGATATTGCAGTTTTAAAATCTGCAAATTTTCAGGGTTTTTTCCGCGGACGACGGCGCTATTTTTTTTTATTTTTGTAGCAGCTGGAGGCCGAATTTGCCCAAAAAAATTACAGACCTGAGTTTCTCTCACAATTTAACCCAATTTCAAAAACAAAATCAATCGAAATGGAGTCTGGGAAGTAAAGTTATGAACATTTTAAATTCAACAGTTTTTCGGGGTTTTTCTGGAAAACGTCGCGATTTTCTGCAGTAATTTATTGGGTTTTTTCGTGATGGCGGCGGGACTGCAGAGTTCATAAATTTTCATAGGGTGTTTAGATGGCTATTTATTCTCAAACCCTCAAATAAATTCTGCAGATTACCGAAGCATTCAAAACTCATTGTATGACAAAGTGCATGATAGATTGCATCACCTTGCAGATAGTCTCAATGATAGTTTTCGTAGTATTCAAGATTCATTGGATATCATGCAAGAGAGATTTCTTATGGAGGACATCAGAGATGAATATAATCGATAAATCAATGCTTGGTATGATTTTGAGGTTGATTGTGATGATTGATATATAGATAGTTGTCATTTCTGGAATGACAACCACTTTCATATTTTATTTGATGACTTTAATCCACCTTCTGTAGAGAGCATCAATGTAACAAATCGGGAGTCAATGATTATTACCAGTGTCCATTCTGCATATTCTACAATGGTATTATTCCTTTCGGATTCTGCTATGACCATTTTCCACTATGTGGATGGATCTTCTTATTTGGATCCACATGACAGATGTCGGTCTTTGGCGCATAACTTTGAGTTGGTCATTGGGTTCCAAAATATTCCACGGGGAGTTCACATGAGCACTTGGACATGGGACCCAGGTTTACAATGGTGGTTGGACTACTTCAGCATAGTGGTTTTCCTTTCTACATGGGATCTTGGTTCTCCAGTATTCTTCAGCATTATGGTCCACAATTATCCATGGGACCCTGGTGATAATAGTGGAGGTCATTCAATGTAAGGTGGACTAAGTCCACTATATTATTAAATAAGGCCCACTATGGTAGTTAGATATAATAAATGTAAGAGGACTTCTTAGAAGGTTCTACTTCTAGAAGATTCCTCCTCTAGAATGTTCTTAGGTGATGGTAGCACTATATAAAGGGGTTCAAGCAATGTAATGGGATATGAAGAGAAGTATTGTATTGTGAGTTGTAGCTCCATAGAAGGATGCCCCCTCGAAGAGGCAAGTGAACAGGAGAGGATCCCTTCCATAATAGGATCCATTGTATGGTGTTGCCCTACCTCAAGAGTTTGGTAATAATAAATTGTGGTTTCTTATATCTTTCTTTATGGATCCGTTGTATATTCATTATTTGTGGTGATTATATTTGTAGATCTATTCAGGTTTTTAACAGGAACAACAACGGAACAAACAGACAGTTAAGGAATTGTTGTCATGTTACCACGTGCAAAAGGAAGCACCGGATGAAGACGATTCACTTGATATTCAAATTGAAGAAGCAGAATGAGAAAGAGAAGTGGAGGGACCACCTATAGAATCAGAATTTATTGACGCGTCGATCAAGGTAAAGAAGGTTAACATTGGGATAGTGGAGCATCCCAAACTGTCCAGCATTGGAGACTATTGAGATGAGCAAACAGTGGAAAGCCTAACCGAGTTATTGCATGAATACAATGACTTGTTTCCCACAACCTTTACAGAGATGAA
>ML820052.1:0-32166 GCA_009831015.1 Picea engelmannii | reverse complement strand
AGTTATGGCCTTACGAAGTTGGAGGACCCTCATATGTCATCTAGAAGCCCCAAAAGGTCAAAGTAGTCAAAGTGGTTTAAGAGATTTTAAAAGGTAAATAATAAAGTGAAGTGATGAGTGTATTATAATTCAAAGTGAATACCTGCTCTGTTGGGCCTTGCTGATATGTATTGGTATTGTTTCTTAATGGTGGAGGGCGAAAACCTTTCTCCCTTTGTCCTTGCTTCTCCCGCTTCATGTCCTTCCAATTCTTTTGATAGGGAACCTTACTCTTACCCTGCTCATAAAGAAGCTTGGCCCTTCTGATGGTTTCTCCAAGTGTCTTAGGCTTGTCATAATGTAGCTTGTCCTTGTAGTAAGGTGGCAACGCACTCAAAAATATTTGGATCTTTACTTTCTCATCCTTGATGAAGAAAATAAATTATTTAAATAATAAATTTAATGGAGAAATTAGAAGTGGGTTAACTCTAAAATAAGGAAAGTGGGCAAAGTGACCTAGAAGATGTTTTTAAGGAAGCTACTTGGAGAGTATAAATAAGAGGCAAGGCTCTCTCATTTTAGATACACTTGAGCATATTGAATACCTATAGGTGCCTGAGGTAACCAAATGATATCTAAGCCAAATTTCCGAGGGACTGTGAATAAAAGAAGGCTGAAATTCAAGGAAGGATAAAAAAAAATTATGATGCTTTCTAAGGTATGTTATTTACAGGTCATCTCACCATTTTCGCAATAACTTTTTTTATAGAATGATTCAGACTGTGAAATTGATATGTCATTGAGGAAACATATCCAAGTATCTGTGGTAAAAAATTGAGCTTGTGGGTCATTGTATTTTTGGAGTTACACTCCATGAAAAATAAAGTTTGTGGTCAGTCCCGAAGCTAATCTAAAACAGGTGTTTCGGGTAAAAACGTCATAACTTCTTCATAACATATCAAAATTCAGTAAGACTAAATGTGTTGGTTAGAATATAGTGTGTAGTATGTTTTGTAATAGTTTCAGATCGATTCAACAAATATTCCCTACGGGTAATTCTCTACAAGGTCGCTCTCTAGAATAAGCCAGAATTCAGCAAGGTATGTCATTTTTGCTATAACTCCTTTTCTGAGAGGTTCCAAGTAGTGAAATCTAGAGGGATTGGATAAAACACAATGAAGAACATTGTGTATCAATTTCAGATCTTTATTCATTACATGTAAAAATTTATTATTATTTCAAGTTAGGGTTGTTGACTAATCCAAAACTAGGCATGTGAGACTAAAGAAAAGTTTGATGAAAATGTTAATCTCTTGTTGTTAAAGTTAAGGAAAGTTTGCAAGAATGTGATCATATACACCATGTCTATTACAGAGTTACAAATCAGATTTGGATGATGAAATTGATGAGGGCATTTGGTTGAGGTACATGTCGAGTACATGGTTGAGACAAGTAGTTGATGAGTTGGCACATACATGAGTTGTATAGTTGATGATGTTGGTACATATTGATGATTCATAGTTGATGAGAAGTTGATACATGATTGGTACATACTTGTTATATGGTTGGAGACACTTGTTAGTAGTATTGTTGACACATGGTTTATGGATGATGTAGCATACTTGTATTATTAGAAGCACATATTGATCTTGGTGATGATTATGAGTTGTTGTGTTATACTTGGTTGATGCACATATTTGAGAGTTGTCTTGGTGACTGATCTTGGTGAGTAGATCTGATTTGGTTGATAAAATTGATGAGACATGTTGTGATAGGTTTTTTGGACAAATTTTTGTGACAGGTTGTTGTAACAGGTTATTTGTATAGGTTTGGTGCATGGTTGATGCACTTGTTCATGGTACATGTTGAGATACAAGTTGGTGCATGGTTGATGCACTTGTTTATGGTACAGGTTGATTACATGTTGGTTGGTACAGGTTGGTGCATGGTTGATGCACTTGTTTATGGTACAGGTTGATTACAGTTTGAGGTACACGTTGATGCATGGTTGATGCATCGTTCAGATTATTGGTAAAGGTTTACAACAATATATCTCACAGTGATAGTGTGACAGTGGTTTCATCATTCTACTTATACGTCAGAACGGTTGGACGGGGCAAGGATAGGTGGTTGTAGCCACCTTTCGGTTGTAGCCGGAGAACATAGGGGTTGTAGCCTCCTTCTGGTTGTAGCCAGAGAATTGGGGAGTTGGAGTTTCCCTCAGGTTGTAGCCTGAGTAACTAGCGGGTTGGAGCCTCCTTCCAGTTGCAGCTGGAAAACAAATGAAGTTGGTACTTCCAATGAATGTAATTCTTCAAGACATATAAGAAAAAGCATTCTGTGATTTTCTCTCGCTTTGGGTTTCCACATAAAAAAATGGTGTACTGTGTATGTGTATGATTGTTCATTTGTTCATTGTTTATTTACTCTGCAGTTATTGGATGATAATGCTACATTGATATAACACTTGGATTATATGGTTAAAAATGATTAAATTGCTCTATTACTGATTCACTCCCCCTCTAAGTAATCCAACAAATCATGTTAATATCCTTTATGGGATGGAGAGAGCCAAGATATGTAACTTTCGGTACCAGACCCAAACTGAATCAGGGAGCAAGATATCTATTGCTGAAAGCCACGTCGGATGTTAAGCGGAAAAGGATGAACGGATCCATATTTGAAGGATACCTACGCGACCTGCAAGAAGCCATATCCAACATGTGGAGGATCACACCAAAAGTTGTCGCGTGGTATAGGGACATCGTCAACTTCAAGGCCACACGACATACTCTAAGGATACATGCGCAGAAGGATCCCAATATGAAGTGGCTACAAATGTGTTACTGTATCACAGAGGGCGACATCGACATGGTGATCAAAGACTGGGAAGACGAATGGAAGATTCCAGTCCTCACCCAAGACTTGCCGGAAAGGATAGTGGAAGAAGAGGTAGGGCAGGGAGAAACACAGCCTCAAGAAGTCTTAGTGCCCAAGAAACGGAGGACAGGCTAGACAAAAACAACACAGACAAACAAAGGGGCAGCGAAGACAGGGACCCAGAAAGGGAAGAAGGAGAATACACAGTCGGCCAAGGAACAACAGAAATAGGCCGAGGCAGCGTAAGGGACCACCCCAAGTTCCAATTTGCAGAAACCAGGTGGGAACAAGAGGTCAATCACGCAGATAGGAGGAGCGCGCAAGAAAACGAAGGCGTAAAGAACACTGCCAGAGTATATGATCACAGAAAATGATGGGGAAATGATAGCCCGAATGGTCCAGGATTGTCTAGCTGAGGATTTTGACAATGATACACACCAAAGAGACAAGATTTAAGAGGAGCTGGCAGACATGCGACAATTCCTCGAGCAAATTGGGGAAGTACACACAGCAGGCAACAGCAAGGAAACAGAGCCTTCAACACCACAGAAAAAGGAAAGATTAGAAGAGGGAGAGAGAGAGATCCAATCCATACAATACTGCAGCCGAATGCAACATTCCACATCACACCCAGTATGTTGCACATGGACAAGATCGTGGGGCAGACACCCCTGAAGGACTTAAGCCAAATCCAATTGGTATCGTCGTGGATACCATCCAAGGCTCTACACAAGTTGCAGGTCAGCATAAACCACGAGGTACAGTGTTGTGCGTTCAAAGACTTATCCCAATTGCAGCAAGCAACAGAAAAGCGGGACGCGCTGGAAATACTATGGGAGCAGGCTAAGTTCGAGAACCAAAAGGAAAAGGAGCGCATGAAAGGATTGGAGCAGAAAGTGGAAAAACTTATGAAAATATCCGAAAGGCTGCGCAGGGGGATGAAATCACAGCAGCAGAAAAGATTGATCAGATTGTGCAGGAAATCGATCAATATCAGAAGGAGATCGAGAGTCTCTGAGAGCATCTCACGTCCCCTACTCCACCAGCAGTGAAGGAGCAAAGGAAGCAGGAAGCAGTAGAACAGCTACAGGAGATAGAGCGATAGGTTAGCACAACAACTGACTTGTTCAAGAATGCAACACAACTTTGGACAAAGCTAGAGGAGGATCAAAAGTCCAGAAGTGGGACAAGGAAGAAGAAAGGATAAGCATAGCTATCCAAGACCTCAAGCAGAGACAGAAGACAATGTCCATCACGGAGCGCATCAAAGGGGCACAAGACATGAAGAAATTGCAGGTAGAACTTACCATTGCGCAAACACAGAAGGAGCATCAGGCTCAAATGGAATCGTTTCAAGAGCGGGTAGCAGAAGTCCTGGCACAGGCAAAGGAAACCAAGATACATATAGCACAGACCCAGGAAGAATGCACAGAATTGATCAGTGACGAAATTACAGTCCATATAGTGGACACACTCAAGGAGAAGATTGTGCAGGCGCAAACACAGGCAGCAGAGCTCAAAGAGAAGTTATAGGCGGTCACCAGGGAGATCAAAGAATTGTGTTAGGTGGCTCGGGACGAGCCACATGTCAGTGTTGGGGGCCTATTGGAAACATACCAAGACGGAAAATCAAGGCGGTTTTGATAAAGAAAACATGCACGAGGAAAGCGACAACTAGAAGGAAGAATAACATGTGCTCATGCACAGAAGACCTAACGACGGTAGGGTTAGGGTTTTGGTAATTTATTGTAACGACCGAAGATCCAGAGAAGTATAAATATAGATACTTAGGTATCATAGGGGTGGGGATATTAAGGAGTCAGTTCAGAGTATTATTGGGTTTTAACTAGTTATCTATGAATTGTTGTGATGTGTAGTGTTTTGTTGTATGATCTATTTTTGTATAAGTTATTGAGTTAGAGAAGACGAAGGAGGGTAGATCTTGAGGGTTAGATCGCAGGCTGAGGAGCCTAGTGCGATCTAGTCTGTCTCGTATAGATCTTATCCGACAGGGAAGGATTGTAGCGCTCGCGACGCTGTAGATGCAGAAATACTATAATAAAAGAGCCAAGAGCCAGATCTTTGTGGACGTATCCCAGGAGAGGGTGAACCACGGTAACATCTATGTTATGTGATGAATGAATGCATATCTTTATCGTCTTTCAGTAGTTATTGTTATGTTAATGAATAAGTTGTTATATTTCCTACACAATTGCAAATGACAGTATATTGTGTTTACGAGTTATAATAATGGTTCAATATTCAGTTCTCGTATCTCGCACTCAATCCTAGGCTGTAAACACCTAAGTATTACAGCCACCCATTAAATCTATCTCGGGTGAGATTGTGCAGCGCATTCTATGTGTTGTGTTGCTTTCTGGTTTACCAGGAGGGCTGATAGTTTTAGAGGCTTTGTTGGAAACCCGAAACAGACATGAACCCTGGGTCAATCAACTCAGATGGTATATAGAATAGTAACCAACAATAAGATTCCCATTTTCTTAAGGATTTATAGGAGTTGTTCAAATATGACATGAAAAATGACACATTTAGTTTTATATATGATAATTTCACTTTGAAACTATCTTAGAAAAGTATTCTAAAAAACTCCATATAAGAGGCAAACTTCTTTTAACAGTATGACCTTAATGTAAAATTAGAAGAAAATTAGCACTTCCTCTAATGACTCTAATAAATCCAGTGAGATTAATTATTATAAGTTCTTAACAAAAACGAAATAGCTCATAATTTATTAAAAAATCAAGAGAGGCTTCTAGACTCCTTTTTTCCAAGGAAAAACCTCGTGAGATCCCACCTTCTTCCATGGAATATTCAGATGGAGTGCATCTCAACCACCTACCACAATCATGATTGATAACCTTAAGGGAATTGACTAGATTTGAACCTATGAGTTGAGCCTTCCCGGTCAACCACATGCTTGAAGGATTGTTCAACCGATTAAACTAACCGTTGGGGCTACAAAGACTTGTAGACTTATTAAAAGAGAGCCTATTTTTGGGTGGTTAACATCATCCATAGAAAGCCTAAAGAATTGGGAAACATTGAAACTTTATTTACAACATCAAGTCTCAAAATATGTCCAAACCACTTATCTCTACACCAAGGTTCTTTGTGCTCATGATAGAAAATTTGGCATTAAATGTATCTCAAGTGGAAAATCTAAAGACATTGAAGGATACAAAACTAAGATCTTCAAAATTGAAAATATGATATGTGTGCCTCATATGAAACATCTTTTAAATTGAGCAAGCCTTCCTTCTTTTTTTCCACGGAAAAAAAATTCTCATTATATTCAAAACAGAGTATAATTTTTTACAAATGACAACATTATTTTATGCATATGGTACCTGTGTCTAAAAACGTAGGTATGTTCAAACAGTTTCTAGCTATTAAGGAGACACTCCCTATCCAGTGCCAGAGTAAAAAACAATGATCAACAGTTGCCAACTAATAAGGAGACATTCCCTATCCAATTGCCAAAGTAAAAAAAAAAAAAAAAACCTATGTCCTAGAGGAGGAGATCCAGAAAAAACCAGCGTATTCTTCGAAATATTGCTTGAAAAGTTCTGAAGAATTCTATAAAAAAAAAAAAAAAAAACCATACATTAAAGCAGAATTTTCGAGGAGGGACCCTCAATGTCGTCCTCCCATTGAGAGAAGTTAATTTGACCAATGGGCATCGACAGTGCTTCTTTTGATAATGTATCCGCAACACAGTTATCTTCTCTGAAGATATGGGCAAAACATAAGGTCCTAAAGTGTCTAGTGGCTTCTCAAGTTCTCTATCTTTCCAGCTCAACAAGGCAGCCGCTTGGAGATCCGCCTTCCCATTGAGCCAAGCAATTACAATTCTTGAATCACCAAAAACCAACAGTTCAAAAAAGTTCAGTCTTCGAGCCAAGGTGAGCGTTGCCCAAGCCCCCATGAGTTCATCCTTTGTGTTAGAGCCTTGTACACAGTTGAGTGGCCACCAGAAGGAGGAACGAGTTGTTATGTGGAACATCCCACCAGCTCCACAGAGTTTGTCGTTTGGTTGCGCAACTCCATCAAACCAATCAATGACTCTATTTGATGGGAGATTTACGTTGGAGGTGCGTAATGGATGAGGTTTAATTTGGGTACCCGGAGAAGCCACAGCTGCAAGTGTTTTGTAGATCACCCGATGAGTCAAAGGGCAGCCCTCATCAAAGACTATCTCGTTCCTATTAAGCCAAATGTTCCAACAAAGAAAGGTTGGCAGCGAAGGGTAGGAATTATTAGAAAAATGCAAATTTCTGAGGCAAGAGCTAACCGAGTCGCCAGTCCATCTTGTGGAGAGATTTAAGTTGAGTAAGACATGTTTCCAGACCGCACCAGTAAATTGACAAGTCACAAAAAGGTGAAGAGTCGATTCGCAGCCCGCTTTGCACAATGGACATCTACTTGGTCACGTCCATCCTCGAGCCTGTGAGTTTTCCCAGACAAGCACTTTGTTTTCGGACAGTAGCCAAATAAAGATCTTGATTTTAGTGGGGCAATCCCAATTCCATAATTTTTTTCCACAGGTTTCCTCTTTGCTGACCCAAAGCTTTGTGGCCACTGTGTTGTAGGCATTTTTAACTGTGAACTTACCGGATAAGTCTTCTCCCGTCCACATGAGCACATCCGGTCGATCTTGGAGAGATATTCCCGATCCAAGTAATTGCAATCTGAACCGGTTCCACTCGGCCTCGAGGTCTCATTCGAGCTCCAGAAAGGATCCTTGCAACCAATCTGTGCTTAACACCCCTCCTGAAAGTGAACATTGTGCTTGGTAAAGGAAGTGTATCCCTTTACAGCGAAGGTGGTCAAGTAGCGGGGGTGATAGCAATGAGAGTTTGCCTAGACCCGAGATGGAGTCTCACCCAAACTCAATTGACTTCCCGAAGCCTGGATTCCACGCAATCCACTGGAGAATAATTGGAAGCATGTTTATGAGGTTATTCCACGTTTGAGAGGCACCCGATGAATGTGTTGTGGCCAATCTTAGCCAAATATGGACATGTTCATGTGGAAGGTATTTATCCTTTACTACTTTATTCCAAATGCTTGGTTTCATAAGTACTCTCCAGAAACTATTCGCAGAAAGCGCCCTGTAGAAGAGGTACAGATTTCTCAGGCCCCAACCTCCCAGGGATTTTGGTTTGGAGATCTCCTGCCACTTGCAAAGATGGAAGCCCCTACGTTGTTTGCTGCCAAACCAAAGGAATTTGAAAATCAAGTGTCGAATTTTCTTAATAACCGAAAGGGGAAAGTCGGCAATGGCCATCCAATAAACAGGTAAGGATTCTAGTACAACCTTAACTAAAATGAATCTGCCTCCCAGCGAGAGAAGCATGTAACACCAATGGTGAATGCAGTGTTCGAATTTTTTTCTGTCAGCCAGTTCTACTCTGTCGCTTTGTAGTTTGTTGGCTTTAAGTGGAACCCCAGATATTTGAAACCTTCCGATAGGTTTGTAGAGTCAATATTGAATAGAGATTTTAGTTCATCCAGAGTAGCCTCCCTAACCCCCATTGCCAAGAAAGTTGATTTGTGAAAGTTGATATTCATACCTGAAACCAAGCAAAAAGTGTTAATAATTTTATGAATTTCGATCCACTCAGACATGGTTGCACCAGTCATGATGATCACATCATCCACGAAGAGTAAATGTAAGATTTTGACCGATATTGAAACTTTTATCCCTGTTATTTTGCCAGTTGCTTGACTTCTTTTCAGCGGAATGCTAAGACATTCCAGAACCAGGATGAAGAGAAGGGACAACAGGGGGCAGCCCTGCCGAAGTCCTCGCTCATAATGAAAGGCCTTTGTGGCTTCCCCGTCGATTAAAACAATGATGAGGGTCGAGGAAATGCATCCCATCACCCATCTAGTGGTAGCCACTCCAAAACCACATTGTAAAAGAATGAGGCGAAGAAAATCCCAGTTGATGTTATCGAAAGCCTTGTTGAGATCCAGTTTCAGAAGGATAGCTTGTAGTTTTTTTGTCCTTATATTGTGTAAGCACTCTTGTGTTGTTCCTATAGCATCGAGGATTTGTCTTCCTTTTAGGAAGCCTAACTGTTCTTCCGAGAGAGCCTTGGAGAGTATGGGTCTGATCCTTCTGGAAATGATTTTAGAAATTATCTTATAACAAAGATTACAAAGCGAGATTGGGCGAAAATCCGTAAACCGTCTTGAGAGATTTGATTTTGGTATTAGAACAATGAAAGTATTATTTATCTTCTTGTTTACACACCCACAAAGTCTCGAATCCTCCACAACGTCTAGCAGGTCATTTCCCATTAAGTCAAAGAAATGGAGGAAAAGTTCCACGGACCAGCCATCGAGTCCTGGGCTTTTTTCCTTGGTGAAACCTTTAATCACATTAAGAATCTCCTCCTTTGTGCAAGGCGATTCCAAGGATCTAACCTCCTCTGTTGTGACAATGCTGGGGAAGAGTCTAGTAGTGTCCACCTTATCTGATAGATGTGGTTCGTCGGTGTCCTTGTAGAAAGAGTTGAAGTGGTTGAAGGTCGCCTTTTTGATGTCTTACTGTGTTTTGTGAATGCTTCCATCCTCATCCTCGATCTCCCATAGGAATTTTTTATTCCTACGATGACTAGCGTAATGGTGGAAGAACCTCGTGTTTTTGTCCCTGTTGGCAATCCATAGCGCCTTGCTCTTCAATCGCCACCTTTCTTCTTCCTCCAGGAGATATTTGCTTCTATCTTGCTCTAGGCATCTCAGGTTGTTAACGACAATTTTTGTCTTGGGCACAAGAGTACCCAGGTCTGCAGGTTTCACGAGGAGCGCCCAAGCACAGCACGGAAAAATCTCATTTCAGGCTACAAGTCAAGTGAGTGGGCCAAGTTTTGTTGTCGGCGGCCGAGATCCCTCTATAGAGCAGAATCGACGGTCATCGGGATTTCGAGGCTACCAAGTTGCCCGAGATATAGCACAAGAGATAGTGCCTATATTTCAAGACAAAGTCTAGGTCGTCCGATCCAGTTGGGGCAGGTGGCAGCCAATCATCATTATGGGGATCGACATTTCGAGAGATGGGGGGTCTCCCCTCCACTGCAGCTGAAATTGTCGAAAATGTGAAATGCCAAAGGCACCTTTGAAGATGAACCCACGGTCCAAGCGCCAGGTCACGTCAAGCAAGCCTGGGAATGGAGGTAGCCCCCCCTTTTAATGATAAATTCATCTCAGTCGTTCATCTAAAGGGTACGCGACGCACATCCGTGCTTTCGCAATTCGGTAAATCGGGAATTTGAGGAAGAAGCGCATCGTGAACCCCGGTACAAGAAATCTCGAAAGGATCGGGACCATTCATCAGAAGGACACACGTGGCACAAGATCTAGTCACGTTGTCATTCGGTGTTCGAGAGTTCAAAAGGTGAGGGGTTTTTCGTCAATTCACATCTCGAAACCCCGAACCCCGAAACGCCGAAAGCGCCCAGAGGATAAGCACAGGGTCACAGCCTGTGGTCACTTGGGGAAATAGAAAAAGTTGTACAAAGGGGGCCAAAGGTGTCGATTTGAGCTTCAAAAGGGGGACACAGTGTCCTCCAGGTGTCGGTTCGACTTGATCTCGATCCTGATACCTGCTTGGAATGAATGAAGAAGAGAGGGGGTGATTGAAACCTCGCCTCACTCATTAATTGCAAGGTATGGAGGTCCCGGCAAGAAGTTCGTTCGCGGTAGTCCTCTGTATTGTTTTTTCCCATAGAAGCCATGCCGAGTCCTCGACTCACCAGGGAAGTCTACGCATGCTAATTCAGCATTTAAGGGTTCAACTACCCCTTAGCATGAGCCATGCAGAGTTAAGATGGCGTATGACGGAGGAGTATAGGCCAGATTTGATTGAAGAGATGCCCCATCCTGAAAATCTAAGACGCCTCTGTTGGGAAAATGTTTTGGAGTATATGTACTTAGTTTTGATATTTTTTTAGGTATCGATGGTTGAGCAAGGCTCTCGATTGTAAAAGCTTTAATGAAGCACTGGTTATTTTGGTTATGCATTGACTCTTGAGACTTATTGCCTTATGAATGTCAGTTACTTTCATGTCTTTGTTCATATTGTATTAGAACAACTCGAAATTGGAGGATCCAGTCAAGTTGTAGTTGTTATAGGATGATGTAGGTTGGATCACTGTAACAGTTGCATTGTCTCTAATCGGTCTTGTGATTTTCTCAACACTGAATGACTTGGAATTGGAGGATCCAGTCAAGTCACCCCTTCAGTTACCCAAAACTCTGAACCAAGAGGATCTTGCATTTAGAGTTTTTCTTTTGCAAACTGTTGAAAGGCATGTTTCCTGAGGTAGCCTTGCTCACTCCTCTCACCAAGTCTTCCACCTGCTCATTTTACATCAACTCACTGACTGAAGTTAGATCAAGACCTCCTTTGTTCTTTACATACCAGACCTGGTCCCTGAGTAAGAGTGATTATGTCCTGGGCCCCTAACCATTTGATCATCCATTAAAATTATTGTGACGTAAAACTGATGGGCGTTGGGCTCTGCTCCTCTCGCAATCCAGGAGTGACTTCTGACGCTAACATTTATGGCGTCGTTGCCGAGGACGAAGTTGAAAATTTTCCCCGAAATTGAATGGCATTAAGCCTCTGATTCTGAAGGTGCATCAGGTATCAGAGCCTTTGAAGATTGCTACTCTGCACCTGGCGACTCCATTGTGACGACTCCACTATGGCAAACCTGTCGTGTTAATTGTGGCTTTCAGAGGCAGACACACGCGGTCCCATCCACAGCTGCCTCTACCTACACCTGAAACTGATCCGGAGGTGGTTCTCAGAAAAGGAAAGGCCTCTGAAGGAGAAGCTTCCATCGCCGAACCAGGTAATCCGCCATCTCCTTCTGTAGGAACTCCATTTTCTCCTCTTCGGTTTCTTAACATACATTTTTCTGAAGTTTCTTGTTTCCTGAATTTCGGGAGTGTTCCTGCTGAGTTTTCCCCTCCTGGTCTGGGATTGGAGGGAGAAATCCTTGTCACTCCCCTCTCCCCTGAAGTTGTACTTTGGCGTAGACCCAGGACCACAGAAGATTGCCCCACTCCTATCTTTACCACTCCTCCTCTTGTTATTGTTGCCACTTCTGCACAAAGAGAAGCATCTATTGACTTAAGCTCGTTAGCCTTCTCCCTAAATCCCCTATTGTTTCCCATTCCACTTAGAGACTCATTCCCAGTAGCCCCTTCGCGAACTCCTTCTCCTCCAAGTTCTCCTCCACCTAATATTCCTATGGTTGGTGCTAATCCCCCTCTAAATAGGATGGATTCCATAGTCGCTGCCAGATATGCTCCCTTAATCCTACCCCATCCTATGAATCCTCTCCCTGCTGGAGATTACCTGAAGTATATGCCCAAGTTCACTGGCGAAGGGGACATAACCGCGGAAGAGCACCTGGCTACTTTCTATAGTTATGCAAACAACCTGAACATTGAAAATGAAGATGTCTGGATGAGAGTCTTCGTCCAGAGCCTGGATAGTGAGGTGAGGAAATGATTTAGGGGATTGGCCCTCGGATCTATTGCTGGAATTGAAGCTCTAGATGGTGTTTTCCAGAGGCAGTGGGGAGATAAGAAGGATTTCATGTATTACATGATAGAGTTCAGTTCTTTGAAGAAGATGGAAGGAGAGTCTGTCTCTGACTTCTCCAAAAGATTCAATAAGATGTATAATAAGATTCCTGCTAAGATAAAGCCCTCAGAAGCCTCTGCCAAAATTTCTTATACTAGTGCATTCGACCCTGACTTTTGTCTTCTATTGAGAGAAAGAAGAGCTACCTCCCTAGCTCAGATCCAAGATGTGGCCATAGAGGTGGAATCTAACGTATTAGCAGTTGATAAGCTGAGAAACAAGACTGATGCAGATAGGAGAAAGGGAAGATATGAAGCCTCAACTTCTGGCCCCTCGGTGCCTCACCCTCAAGTGGATGAACTGACCAAGATGATGAAGTCTCTGTCTGCAGATATGGAGAGAATGAAGGTGGAGGGGAGGCAAGCATACAAAGGTCCTCAAAATGTTGAAAACAAAGGAGGATTCAGGAGGCCAAACAATATTGCTCCCCCGACTATTCAAAGAGACCAAAGGGGAAGAGATAGAGAAGACCAGAAAATTCAGGCCCCTTTTCAAAACAATTTTGTGTCCGATGAGGAAGAAGGTGAAACAGATGGGCTTGATCCTGAAATCCACTGCTTCAGAGACGCTCCTCCTTTTCCTCATCTCACTCAATCAGCATACGAGGAATCTCTCATGGACAGTCAGCTAAATGAACTTAGCAAGGGAGACAAGGCTAGTAGCAGCCAAGGCAGGTATAACCTGAGGTCCAAGAAAAAGATAGCAGCACCTGATGTTCCTGAACAGTTCCCTAGAACAGAGAAACCTGCTAGTGAAGTAGGTGACAACAACAAAGGTAGGAAGACCCAACCCCTCCCTCCAATGGTCCAGAGTCATGTTCCTGAAGTGAGGGAAATCCCAAAGCTTACATCTTCTTTCAACTTTGAGCATGAAATTCAGAAAATTAGAATTCCTGTGCCCCTCACCGAATTGATTAAACAAGAAGAGTTCAAAAAATGTTTCTCTGAGCTATTACAGTCTGAAGCCTCATGCTTTCCCACAAACTCCATCAATTTGCAAGATGAAAAGCCTGCAGTTATTCTAGGTCCTATGGTAGAAGACAGGAATGATTCATCCCCTCCCTTCTACACATCCTTGAATATACATGACAAGGTGTTTCACAACTGTTTGATGGATTCAGGGGCTTCCCACAACCTCGTGCCCAAAATTGTCATGGAAGAATTAGGACTAGAAGTCACCAGACCCTATCATGACCTCTATTCCTTTGACTCTAGGAAAGTCCAATGTCTAGGAGTCATCAAAGACCTAGTCGTGACCTTGTTTCAATTGCCCATGAAAAGTGTGGTCGTGGATGTTGTTGTGGTTGATGTCCCCCCCAAGTTTGGTATGTTGTTATCAGGATCTTGGATAAAAAGACTTGGGGGAACTCTGCAGATGGACCTAACCTATGATACTATTCAAGTATTTGGACGAGAACATAGGAGATTATACAGAGAAGCCCAGCTGGCCTATATAATCAGTGACGAAGCCAATCCTACCAACCATCCCATTTTTTCCCTAGACACTTATTTAGGTTCCAATTTACTACAACTCACTAATGCTCTCGAGCCTCCTCTAAAACTCAGAAAGCAGCCCACCACTTCTCATGAATTTCCTCCCTCCATTACCCCCGTCTGGAAAATGTTTTTCGATGGATCCTTTTCCAGGGAAGGCGCTAGTGCTGAGGTATTTTTTGTGTCACCTGCTCAGGAAACCATATCTCTGTCAAACAAGCTAGAATTTGAAGCTACCAACAATGTGGCAGAATATGAAGCTCTTATTCTAGGATTAAGAGATGCAAAGGAAATGAGAATTCAGGAGGTAGCAGTGTTTGGAGATGTATAATTGGTAGTCCAGAAGATCAGAAACGTTTATCAGGCTAAGCATCCTTGACTCATGAGTTACAGAAACGAGGTATGGGACCTAATTGACAGTTTCTTCTCAGCGTTTAACATTTCTTTCAGCCCAAGAGAGAAGAATACAGTGGCAAATTCCTTGGCTACATCAGCAAGCAATTTCAAAGTGCCCTTGCCACCCAAATTCAGATACGATGTGGAAGTAAAATACAGGCCCTCCATACCTGACAATGTCAAACACTGGAAGGTATTCGAGAATGATCTTGAGATCAAAATATTCTTAGAGACTGTCGAAGAATTTTCAGAGATGCATATTGACCAAGACTCTGTCTCTGAAGAAAAGCTTGATGGGGATCATTTTTTGAATAAGATTGCAGAGCGTAACATTGTGTAGTTGTCCAGCAATCATATTCCAAGGGGACTGGTTCCTTTGGAAAGGATTTTTGATAGAAATGATGTGGCATTAAAAGGGGAAATCTCAGAGGATGACGTTGATACAACTCAGTGCAACAATGGCACTGAGAATGAACCCAAGTTTGTCAAATTGTCCAGAAGTCTGACAAAGGAGCAGAGGGTCGAATACGTTGAACTATTGAGGGAATTTGTTGATGTTTTTGCGTGGACCTATGAAGATCTCAAAACATATGACACTTCTGTCATTGAGCATAAAATCTCGTTGAAAAGGGAGGCAAATCCATTTAGGCAGAAGCTAAGACAGGTCAATCCTATGTTGTTGCCTATCATGGAGAGGGAAGTGAAGAAGCTGCTACAGGCCCAGATCATCGTGCCACTAAGATATTCAGAGTGGGTAGTCAACTTGGTCCCAGTAAGGAAGAAGAATGGAGAAATCAGACTCTGTGTAGATTTTAGAAACCTGAACAGGAGCTCACGAAAGGACAATTACCCCTTACCAAAAATGGAACATATATTGCAGAGGGTAACAGGAGCGTCCAGGATTTCCATGATCGATGGCTTCTCTGGCTACAATCAAATCTTTGTTCTGCCTGAAGATAGGGAAAAGACGGCGTTTACCACTCCATGGGGCACCTTCATATATGCTAAAATGCCTTTTGGATTGATGAATGTAGGGGCAACGTTTCAACGTGCCATGGGCATAGCTTTCATTGGGGAAAAGGACAAGTTTGTGGTCATCTATCTGGATGACATAACCATATTTTCAAAATCTGATAAAGAACATTGTTGTCACCTCAGGAAGGTTTTCCTGAAATGCAGGAGTTTTGGCATTTCATTGAATCCCAAGAAATCTTTGTTCGCCATGAAGGAGGGAAAATTACTGGGCCACATAGTATCAGCAGAAGGAGTCAAGATCGATCCTAGCAGAGTTGAAGCAATATAGGCCTTATCAATCCCAAGATCCAGGAAGGAGGTCCAATCTTTCCTTGGTAAGATTAATTTTCTAAGGAGATTTGTTTCTAACTTTGTTGAAGGGGTGAGACTTATAACATCCATGTTGAGGAAAGGAAATGAAGTAAGGTGGACTTCTGAATCGCGAAGTTCCTTTGAGCAGATAAAGAAGGCCTTGACTAAAGCTCATGTACTTATCAGTCCCGATTACTCAAAGAATTTCCTTATTTTCTCCTTTGCCTCACCTGACACAATGGTTGTTGTTTTATTACAGACAAACGAGGTCGGGCTAGAGAAGCCTATTGCCTATTTTAGCAGAGCTCTAAGGAATGTCGAATTCAGGTACGACATTATGGAGAAGCAGGCCTATGCCCTGGTAAAGGCTCTCAAAGCTTTTAGAACCTATGTCCTGCAGTCAAAAATCATTGCCTATGTCCCCTCGGCCGTTGTTAAAGACATTCTTATTCAGCCTGACATAGACGGAAGGAGTAAGTGGATGGCCAAGATCCTTGAGTTTGACTTAGAAATAAGGCCTACCAAATTAATCAAAGGTCAAGGTTTAGCTAAGTTGTTGGTTGAAGCAAATTGCAAAGCTTTGGGGGTAGATTTCATCAATGAATGCTCAGAAAAGCAGCAGGATCAGCTGTCTGATATAGACCCTCAAGCAGAACCCTCATTGGTTCGGTGTCCCTGGTATAAGGATGTCATATATTTTCTGCAGGAGTTGCGGCCTCCAGATGGCCTGCAAAGAAACGAGGCAAGAGATCTGAAGCTCAAAACAATCAGATAATGCCTTGTCGATCAAGTTTTATATTGGAAAGATCCTCTGGGGGTGCTTTTGAAATGTATGAATCCACAAGAGGCTGATAGGATCATGGTTGAATTTCACGATAGCCAATGTGAAGGGCATCATTTCTGGAAAGCCACAGCCTACAAAATCCTCAGGGTTGGATACTACTGGCCCACCGAATTCACCGACGTCTGCAGGAAGGTCAGAGCCTGTATCAAATGTCAAAGATTCGCAGGAAAACAACAGCTCAAGTCTCTGCCTTTAAAGCCTGTGGTTGTTTCAGGACCTTTCCAGCAATGGGGCCTAGATTTTATTAGAGAAATCCACCCTGCCTCCAGTGGGCAACACAGATGGATCCTGACTACTACAGATTTCTTTACTAAGTGGATTGAAGCTATTCCTACCAGGAGTGTTTCCCACAAGGTAATCATTGGATTCCTGGAAGACCTCATCATAAGATTCGGTTGACCAAGAAAGATTGTTACTGATAACGCAGCCTTTTTCAGGGCTGAGTCGTTAGCCAAGTTCTGTGAACAATTCAGGATCAAACTCATTCACTCCACCTCATATTATCCCCAGGGAAATGGTCTAGCAGAGTCCTCCAACAAAGGCCTGATAAGAATCATCAAAAAACTATTGGAGGACAACAAAAAGGCCTGGCATTCAAAGTTGAAATTTGCTCTATGGACCGATCGAGTGACCACGAAGAGATCTATAGGCATCTCCCCGTTCCAACTAGTCTATGGAGCAGAGGTTGTTTTCCCTTCTCAATTAGCCATTCATGTAGCAAAATTCCTTCAGGATCATCAAGAAGAGCCTAATGATATGATCAGGAGAATTCATCAACTGGTGGAGGTCCAGCAGGCCAGAGAGCAGGTAATGAGCAAAATTCAAGACCATCAGCAGAGGATCAAGCAGGTTTTTGATAAGAAGGACAAGAAAGAGGATTTCCAGATCGGAGACCTGGTACTGAAATGGGATGTTCCTAAGCAGGATAAGGGTAAGCACGGAAAATTTGAGGCCCTGTGGATCAAGCCTTTCAGGATCTTCGAAGTATTTTCAAATAATACCTACAGGTTGCGAGATTTGAAAGATCAAGAAGTTTTCAATGGCCCTGTGAATGGGTATTTCCTGAAAAGATTTTTCTCTTGAGCCGCACATGGCTCTTCTGCGATTGTAAATATTGTTTTTCCTTTTTGTCTTTAATCTTCAAATAATGACTCCATAGCCCAATAGCAAGGCACTGAAGCTGCAAAATGAGTCCTTAGAGCATCACATGGACGACTATATCCCCCATGGAACCTAATGTTAACGACAATTTTTGTCTTGGGCACAAGAGTACCCAGGTCTGCAGGTTGCACGAGGAGCGCCCAAGCACAGCATGGAAAAATCTCATTTCGGGCTACAAGTCAAGCGAGCGAGCCAAGTTTTGTTGTCGGCGGCCGAGATCCCTCTATAGAGCAGAATCAACGGTCATCGGGATTTTGGGGCTACCAAGTTGCCCGAGATATAGCACAAGAGATAGCACCTATATTTCAAGACAAAGTTTGGGTCGTCCGATCCAGTTGGGGCAGGTGGCAACCAATCGGCATTACGGGGATCGGCATTTCGGGAGACAGGGGATCTCCCCTCCACTGCAGTTGTAATTGCCGAAATGTGAAATGCCAAAGGCACCTTTGAAGATGAACCCACGGTCCTAGCGCCAGGTCACGTCAAGCGAGCCTGGGAATGGAGGTAGCCCCCCCTTTTAATGACAAAGTCATCTCGGTCGTTCATCTAAAGGGCACGCAACGCACATCCGTGATTCCGCAGTTTGGTAAATCGGGAATTTGAGGAAGAAGAGCATCGTGAACCCCGGTAAAAGAAATCCCAAAAGGAACGGGACCATTCATTAGAAGGACACGCGTGGCACAAGATCTAGTCACGTCGGCATTTCGGTATTCGAGAGTTCAAAAGGTGAGGGGTTTTTCGTCAATTCACATCTTGAAACCCCGAAACGCCGAAAGCGCCCAGAGGATAAGCGCAGGGTCACAGCCTGTGGTCACTTGGGGAAATAGAAAAAGCTGTACAAAGGGAGCCAAAGGTGTCGATTTGAGCTTTAGAAGGGGGACACGGTGTCCTCCAGGTGTCGGTTCGACTTGATCTCGATCTTGATATCTGCTTGGAATGAATGAATAAAAGAGGGGGTGGTTGAAACTTCGCCTCACTCATTAATTGCAAGGTATGGAGATCTCGACAAGAAGCTCGTCCGCGGTAGTCCTCTGTACTGGTTTTTCCCACAAAATCCATGTCGAGTCCTCGACTCACCAGGGAAGTCTGCACACGCTAATTTAGCATTTAAAGGTTCAGCTACCCCTTAGCATGAGCCATGCAGAGTTAAGATGGCGTATGATGGAGGAGTACAGGCTAGATTTGATTGAAGAGACGCCTCATCCTGAAAATCTAAGACGCCTCCGTTGGGCAAATGTTTTGGAGTATATGTACTTAGTTTTGATATTTTTTTAGGTATCGATGGTTGAGAAAGGCTCTCGATTGTAAAAGCTTTAATGAAGCACTGGTTATTCTGGTTATGCATTGACTCTTGAGACCTCTTGCCTTATGAATGTCAGTTCCTTTCATGTCTTTGTTCATACTATATTAGAACAACTCGAAATTGGAGGATCCAGTCGAGTTGTAGTTGTTATAGGATGATGTTGGTTGGATCACTATAACAACTGCGTTGTCTCTAATCGGTCTTGTGATTTTCTCAACGCTGAATGACTTGGAATTGGAGGATCCAGTCAAGTCACCCCTTCAGTTACCCGAAACTCTGAACCAAGAGGATCTTGCATTTAGAGTTTTTCTTCTGCAAACTACTGAAAGGTCGGTTGCCCGAGGTAGCTTTGCTCACTCCTCTCACCAAGTCTTCCACCTACTCATTTTACATCAACTCACTGACTGAAGTTAGATCAAGACCCCCTTTGTTCTTTACATACCAGACCTGGTCCCTGAGTTAAAGTGATTATGTCCTGGGCCTCTAACCATTTGATCATCCATTAAAATTATCGTGACGTAAAACTGATGGGCGTTGGGCTCTGCTCCTCTCACAATCCAGGAGTGACTTCTGACGCTAACACAGGTGTGGTCAAAGTCATCATTTGAGGTATCATGTGCCTTCATTCGAGGAAGTTCCTACAGGTTCTTTTCTAAAGAACACAGCTCGGCGTTTTCCTTTGTCTTTTTTTCTTTTAACCAGAATTTTGTGTGTTCTTTTAGACGGTTTAGCTTGAGCAAGCCTTCCTTCAAAATCATTGGAAGTTTAATTGTTCATATTTTCAAATGCAAAAACCAAAACGACTCAACCAATTATTGAACTATCCTAACTAGCCCCCTTTTAGAAAAGTTATTTGGCTTGATCCTTGAAAGAAACATTTTTTTAAACAAGAACAGTTATAGATTTTATTATAAAAAGGTTGTGCTGAGGAAAAACCAGCCAAAGAGTACAAAGAGAAGATGCTCAAGGTCTTTCAGGAAAGATGGGACCTTACAATTTTCCAGAGAGCATCTTGGATATACAAAATTGATAGAAAGACTATTGCTAACCTTCCAGGTGTAAATTCTTACATAAGAGAAAAGTAGAAAAAGGGACTTTCACTACATAACAAAACTCTGATTAAATGAGCGTAAACTCAGTATCTACCATGCCTAGAGAGTTCTCTGGAAGTGTCAAGGTTGACTGTGGATTCAACAACTGAATCACCTCGCATGAAGCCTGTGATCCTGCTGAGCGGGTGGGATTTTGTTAGGCTGGAGTGCCTGAACAAGCATTCTGCACTTTCCTATGAAGAACACAAAGCTGACTTGCGTGTTTATTGACTACCCGAAGGATGATCACCTCTTCTTTGACAAGAAGATCCTCACGCTCTTGTAATTGATGACCCAGACGATCATTGGAGGCTTTAAAGGAAGACAATTCTTGTTGTTGGAGATCTACCTTGTGCTCGAGTTCGTCCACCCTGCATTTGGAATAATCGCAGGGCATGTGGCTTCTTCACCACATGATTGATGCCAGTCGGTAACAAATAGTACAGAGCCGAGAGAAATTGTTGAAAGCTTTGGAGAAGAGAGAATTGCCAGATAGTTCAATGAAATAAGCCATTTCTCCAACACTATCATGTATTATAACCGACCTCTAATTCACTGTACCTGTTGCGATAAGCATCGGGTGTGGCGTAAGATCTCGATCCATTCCCATAACGGTGCAACAGTACGTGCACAGAGAATGACGTTGAAGGGGCTAGGAGGGATGTAAGTGTAATATTTAATGAATAGCAAAGGAATGATCCTATATACCGTCGACAGGGTGACAAGCCAACCTTTACTACTAACCACACGAGAGAGAGCTTGCATGTGATGATGAGAATTTGAACCTCGTGTAGCGAGTATGGAGAAAAGGCCACATATCACCGTCAATGGAATGACGCCATCGATCTAAGATTTACTGGGGAGATGGGTCACGTCCTCTTCTTTTCCTAATCTTGCTTCAATTATACCTTTGATTCGACCTGTATGTAATGATCTTTGGATAAATTGGAGTTGAGACTTCATGGGTTTAAGGAATATGAAATGTGGAGGATTCTCCATTGATTCTGGCTCTCCCCTGTTCTGATAGCTTTGTTGATTTTGTAAGCTTGTCTGCCATCCCATTTTGACTCTGATAAATGTGATAAAACTCAACAGTCTTGAATTTTTTTTCCTCATTCTGGATTCTTTGCAAATTGGATTGCATCTTTTGACTGAGCTGACGTAGCCCTTTTATAATCAACTCAGAGTTTCCTATTACAGGGACTTTTGTTGCCCATTCAACTTTGATTAGTGTCAAGCCTAGGTATACTACCAAGATCACAGCTTCGTTATTAATTGTTGCACCTAGTCCCCATGTAAATTCTACTTTCTTGTTTCCTTTGGGGTCAAAAATGACCCCCCCGCTCCTGTCGCCCCTGGATTACCTTCGAATGCCCCATCAAAGAAGAGTATGTATGACGCTTGTTGCAATTTCCATGAATCAAATTCCTAATCAAGGAGCCAAAGTTGCCAAGGATGATTAGAGGAGGCATATTTAACTGTGGGGGGAATTTGAAGGCAACACTGACTTAGGATGTTCGAGATCCAAACTTGTTCTGCACTTTCGAGATCTAAGAGAGTTCTGACTTGCCTGGCCCTGGCGCAGATGGTTTATGATAGAAGACTACAAGCCAGAGAGTGAACTCTTGATGGTGGAATGTACTTGTTTTGAAAAATAGCCTTGTTTATTGCTAACCATAATTCCAAACAAACAAATTTAGGAATCGCCTTCCAAATATTTGCTAATAATGGTTTTTTACTGAAGCTGCCAGCATATCTTCTCTTCCATAAGAGGAACATGTTGTTCCAGTTAGAGGCCAATATGTAGGAGAGATTATGGGCTGATAAAGTTGTGTCCATGCTTGGAGAAGGCACACTAAAAAAAAGATACGAGGATTCATCGGTTGCTTTGCACAAAACACATCTTGACGACCCATGTATTCCCCTTTTATGCAAATTTTCAGTTGTAAGAAGTTTACCCTATCCCGTGATCCAACAAAAGGCATTTATTTTCGACAAAGAGGGGCCTTGCCATATTAGGGGCCATAACTTTGAGCAAGGAGGACCATGAATATCAATGGATGGCTGCTCAAATCCGTGCTTGACTGTGTAATTTCCCACTCCCCAACAATGAGCATCAGACGATTGAGAACCAATGGGAGCACACGCTGCAAGAGAGATAAATAACTTCGGAACAAGGGGAGACAAATGACCTAGTGGGGAAAGATTCTTCCATCCTGTCCACTTCCCATGTTCATCCCACCGAGAAATATCTGATAGTTTTGTGAACCCTGCATTGATGCTCCAATTCTTTAGTGGAGTCGGTTCTTGTATATGCTCTATCAACTCCTTTCCCATGATGCTATCACTCCATAGATTGATGGAAGTTCCATTCCTCGGTGCCCATGAAAGCTTGAATTGAATGAGTGGTGCAACTGACTTGAGGAGTTTACAAAGAGGAGAACCTTTAGTGTTTGGTAGAGGGACGTCAAGACATCGTAGTCGGTATGAACAAAAATATTTTGCGAGAAGGGCTTTCTTCCAGGGTCGAAAACCAACCCATGCTACTTTTGCTCCCAAAGCAATATTCATTAGAGACAGATCTCTAACTGCAAGTCCACCTCTATCTACTAGATGACAGACTGTGTGTCAGTTATCTAAATGAAACTTTTTAGTGTTGGACTTGCCTCCTTCCCAAATAAAACTTCTAAGATTTCTTGATATCTTACCAAGAACGCCTTTAGGGGCCAAAAGAGCTACACATTGAAAGATCGTTAGAGAGGAGAGAACTGATTTTAAAAGGGTGATTTTACCTACCGAGTTAAGCCATCAAACTCCCCAATTTTGAATTATTGTTGACATTTTACTTAGAACTTCATGCCACGCCGAAGAAGTTGGAGATTTTAAGAAAATAGACATGCCCAAATATTTGAAGGAAGACCAATTCCCAACCATTGGGAAGCCAAAAAATCTAGAAATAATTGTTTGAAGCTCCTTTGTGATGTTCCACCCATAGATTTTGCACTTGCTATTGTTTTTTTTCCCACCCAGCGCCTGGAGAAATGTCTCAAGGATTTTCTTGAAGCGTCTGGAAATAATAGAAGAGGTCGCTCCAAAGAGAAGAGTATCATCAACAAATTGAGAATGATTAATCTCTTTGATTCCCCTGGTGAATTGGATGCCGGGAAGACGACCCATTCTGCGTTCCTCCTCCTCTAACCTCGTGATGAGAGATTATGCCATTAAAATAAGCATAGAGATGGAGAAAGTGGGCATCCTTTCCGCAATCCCCTGCCTGCATGGAGGAATTGGGAGGGTCTCCCATTGATCATGGGGGAGATCTAGGGGGAGCCTATGCAGGCTCGGATCCAATCAATGAAATCTACAGAGAAGCCAAATTTGCGAAGAACAGAGAAAAGGAAGGAATGCTTGACTCGATCAAAAGCATTAGCCATGTCTAGCTTGATTACCATGCCTTTATCTTTGCGAGCTCTGCTTGAGTGGATAGCTTCTAGCACCAAAATTATGTTATCTACAATTTGTTTGTTTTCCATAAAACCTCCTTGATTATCTAATATGAATATGGAGCGTAAGGGCTTGAGTTGATTTGCAATAATCTTTGTGGGGATCCTGTAGGTGGAGTTGCATAGTGAGATTGGTTTGAACCTGGAAAAATTGGAGGGGTAGGACTCTTTTGGGATTGGGATAGGAAAGTAGAGTTAGAAGCACCCCCAATTTTATTTTTTTTGAGTGTGTAAATAAGCATCATTTTCATGTAAAATTTGACTATCTCCCAGAAAAACTTGAAGAAACGAATCGTGAAATCGTCAAGTCCCAGAGCTTTGTCCTGATCAAGTCCCCATATGGATTGAGAGATTTCCTCTTCCCCAATTTCCTTAGTAAGGGCGTTATTTTCAGCCTCTGTGATATATTGAGGAATGTTCACCAACATTTCTTCTTCACTCACCTCCTCACCCTCAATGATATCATGGGTGTATAGTGATTCATAATGTTGTGCAGTGGTTACTTTAATTTGATCAAAATTTTTGATTTCATGTCCTACCTTTGATTAAATTTTGTGGACTATGTTTTTTCTGCCTCCTTTGCTTTGCTTGCTTGTGGAAAAAAGCAGTGTTGGAATCGCCTGCTTGAAGCCACAGACTGCAAGATTTTATCCTCCATTCTGCTTCTTCTTTCCTACGGGCTGAGTGCAAATTTTGATATGCTTCCCTTTCTAATGTCAAAGAAGGTTTCATTCTTCCCTAAGTGCAAATTTTGATATGCTCCCCAAACTTTGAGTTCTGAGAGCCTTTTATTCCTTTCTAGATTGGGAGGGGTGAAGTGGGATCTGACCCAATCTTTAAGAGCATGCTTAACCGACCTTAACTTGCTTTCCCACACAAAGTTTGGGGAACCTTTAAAGGGAGTAGACCAAATAGATTTAACAAGAGATATCGTTGATTTATGATCCAACCAAAGAGGGTTAAAACAGAAAGGAAGAGAGCCAAAATTCTAAGGGGGGGTGGGGGGCAGAAGGAAAGGGAAATGGGCTTGTGATCTGAGAGAGTAAAGGGGAGAATGCTAGAAGAAATGGAAAGGAGAAGGAGGAGAAAGTCACTGTGTATAAGAAAGCGATCTAATCGAGCAATTATGTGTCCTAGAGCAAATCACTTGTTGCGACAAGTAAATTTACCTTTAGTAGGTTTAATGTCCTGAAGATCCCATTATAAGATTAGGTCTTCCAGCTTTTCTCTGGTGGGATCTCGAATATTACTGCCTCCTCTCTTTTCAGAGTGATGGAGAACAACATTTCAATCTTCGACTACTATGACTATGTTGACATCCAGAGTGTCCTTGATGGAAAACAAAGAGTTTCAACATTCTAGTTTTTCCATGTATCTATTAAGCATGTAGATATTAAAAATTGAAAACCTAAGATTTGAATCTTTATTGCGAAGGATTGTAAGAATCCAGTGAGTTGCATAGTCAGATACCTCTAATTCTCATTGGAGGGGGTTCCACTTTGTCATAATGTCGCTCGATGCTCCAACTAAACTTTTGGCTATGCCTTCACCAATGCGTAGTGCTTTTTTTCCTTCTTGAATTGCTTCAATTTCCTCCATTTTAGTCTCCTGGAGGAGAATCATAGACGACTTCTCGATATGAATAAGATCCCAAAGGGCTTTGACCTTCGATTTACTGTCAAAGCCTCTGCAATTCCAGGAGAGTATTTTCATGATTTTTGGGATGATGGAGCCCACCCACTTGGAGCGAAAGGATTTGGGCCCTTGTTGCTTCCTTTTCTAACCATATTTCTTAGGGAGCTTTCTATTGAAGACTACTTCCCCAAGGCCTTTTCTTTATTTGCTAATCCTTCTTTGGAGTTCTCTCCTGGGTGATTTCTCCCTCCTCGACATCCTGACGAGAGGTCTCCTTAGGGGGAGCTTGTTCAACAATGACTAGGGTGTCTACTTCATGTGGGCTTCATTTATTGTTTTCTTCATCATCATGATCTGTTGCCATTCCTTTTGAGACCAAAGGGGCGTCAATAGGGGGAGTAGCACTAGAGGAGCTTGGGTTAGGGTCAACAATCACTTCATATTCCATGCCCATTACTGAATCTCCCAAACTTGCGAACTAATTTACTATTGCAAGTTGATTTTTAACATGAGCATTGGAATTTCTTGGTTCTTGCCAAATTCCTTGCCTTTTTCCATTTGGATTTGGGTTTTCCCCTGATTGGGGGGGGACTGAGCTCGACTAGGGTTTGAAGGGCCAGAGGACTGCCCGGTGTTTTTCCATGTGTTTGCCTTCTTTCTCACATGTTTCCAACCCTCCTCTTGTTCATCTCTCACGATCTCTTGATCTTGCTTGTGTTTCGGACATCTCCGAGCAAAGTGCCCATATTCATGACAAATCTTGCATTTAAAAGGGAGTTGCTCATAGTCAAGTTTTTGAAGGTGTGACCAATCATCCAAAGATAGTTTTATAGCTTCATGCAAACCCTTCTCTAGATCCACTTCAACACAGATTCTAGCACACGCATACATTGATTGCTTCGGCTTAGATTTGTCAATGTATTTTTCAACAGTGTCAATTACATTTCAAAACATCGCCACCTCGACAATGTAGAGGCAGATGCACCCATACTAGAACAATTGTTGGGATATCACACTCTCGATCGAAATATGGACTCCATCAATTCAAATAAAGCCCCAAGGATTTGAAAAAGTAAGGTCCGCCACAAAAAATAAGATCTTTGTCTTCTTTTAGTTCAAAATAGAAAATGTAAAAACCCTTACCACAAAAAAAGTGATTCATCCAGCCTCTGATCAGAGGTTGCCAGTTCCATGCAATACAAAGCTTGATCTGATGGGGAGAGAGCCAAAGGCCAGTGAACTGACCCACCAAACCCTTGGATGCATAGGCTAAATCCTTGCTGCGAGCGACGTCCCAAAGAATGGCGACCTCCGAGATATGATCCAATTTTTTGACAAATTGGGAATGAGTGCAACGAGCTTAAGGGTTTCCAAGAGAGCCCACAAGATGCTTGAAGGCCTCAATATCTCATTCAAATGTTGAGGAAGGGTCTAGATCCCCTTCCGCCTTGGTGGTGAGCACTGGAAAAACGAATGTTGGGGTTGTGATCTAGGGTTTCTTCAGAGGCTTCCGCAAAGCGATAACAGGTACATGTTGATCCTTGAAAGAAACATTAGTCAATGGATTGAGAACAATAAAAAAAGGCCCAAGGAACAAATTAATTTCATGAATCAACATGCTATATGCAATTACCTTGTTAGCCTCAGATTATTTTTTTTTAAATAATAACGTTCATGACTTTGTATTAACAAAGATAACGACTACAACAAAGACAAGACAATCAGGTAACAAGCAACAAACATGGTTTAAAAGGAATACATATACAAAGAAATACTTTGCTAGATTTAAGCCAACTCAAAACAAATACTTTATTTCTACTAGTTCAAAATGGACTACATTCAAACTTACAAACTTACAGTAAAAAGTTTTATAAAACTATCAAACAAGATCTTTCTTTTGTAGCACATTCATATGTGCATATAGTGTTCCTCTAGCATTGATGCCTCAGCCTCGAGGTTCTTTTTTACATTGTTTTCTTTACGAGGGAAGTAGATGTTTCAACGAGCTAATCGATAGCAAGCTAAGTATTCAAGTTGCCACGTAGATCGACCAATTCCTCTCACATTGCTCTTAAAGATTTCGAGAGCTCATTTTGGTGTCCTTTTGATTGCTTCTAGACTATATCAACGTGCCTTGTAATTTCATGACCCATTATCTCAATGCTACCAATTCCTCTCACATTGCTCTTAAAGATTTGGAGAGCTCATTTTGGTGTCCTTTTGATTGCATCTAGACTATATCAATGTCCCTTGTAATTTCTTGACCCATTATCTCAATGCTACCAACTGCTCATGAATGTCTCCCTTGTTTCCATCTATAAATGGAACTTCAACAACCAAGACCTTAATTATGCTTTGCATCCACATCCTTGACTTATAATTTGACCTTGAGATTGTTAATTTTTTTTCTACAGTGTCAAAGCTCCTCATCGATGCACTTGACATTGCCAAGGGTAGTTAGATGGTTGGAATACAATTCCATTGAAACATATTGTGGTTCTCATCACAACATGCATGGAATGATATAAGGGATTTACTAGAATGTTGTATGTAGCTCTAAAATGTTGGAATGATGCCAAGGAAAAATGAGGCACATGAAATTGTGCGAAGACATGCTACGAATGAATGTTTCATGAGGGATCATTAAGGGACGAGGACATGCATGATACCTTAGTGTTGTGAAACCAGGACCAATCTTCCAAAGAAACTTTTGGAATGTTTTGTTCAAAGTCACTGGATCTGCAAGTCTATCACCTTGTTATTTGAATTGTCATGAAACAAGAGACTATGCTTTTGACTATGGTTTCCATGGGACTTGGTTCATACTAGCAAATTCGAGAAGAAATGTGCACTCCCTACCCCTTTGTCCAGCGTTTGATTGTTTGTTAGCCCAACTATTACATCAATGCATCATTACATGATGAAAGTAAGGGTGATCAAAAGAGGAGCAGAGAAGATGGGCTTGAGAAATAATTTGTGCTAGGGCAAGGGCTACCCCTAGAGTTGTTTTTAGGGACTGTAAATACAAAAACTGTTGATTTTTCATAAGCTTGGTTAAGCATGAAGTTCATTCCATTTTAGCATTTCACTTAACCATAAACAATAATGTTGCAGCAACCAAGATCACAAGAAGAAACACCATGCACAAGAACACAAGAAGTATCCTGGGAAACCCTTCTCAACGAGGGAAGAAAACCCAAAGAAATCATTTGCTATATTCTCCAAGAGAAAGACCTCCAACAAGATAAACTCTAGCACACAAGAGGGTGCTTCAAACCCTAGAACTCTAGCACCCAAGAGAGGTGCGCACCTTTTCCAAGTAGATGTGTTTGCTAAAATGTTCAAACCCACAAGGAAGATATGATTCTACAATGGAGAATCATCTCTTACTTATATTAGACTTGACCAATCAACAAAGGCGTCTATTGGCTCAACAGGGTCGACCTCTCTAAGTCAAATATATTATTATTATTATTATTAATTATCTTTTACATTTATTATTAATCACATTAAGGTGGGGCTGACCTGTACCATTTATATAACAATTAGGGTTATAGGCAGGTCTGACTCTTGAACAACATATAGCAAAGAATCTGATACACCCACTAGGGGCACATCCATAGGTATGTCATAGCTCTGGCTAACTGCATTACACAGGAGAACCAGATCTACATACGTTCACCTGTGCTCATACACAGGCACGCCCATCCTATAGATCTCTATTCCCACTGCCTCACACAGGAGAATCATCTGGAGTCTTCTCGTCAACTCTGTTGCTCAGAGGAGGCCATCACATCATCTTCATTTATGTTCACATGATGATGTGCCTAGCACTTTTGGAATTTCACACGTTCACCTTGTGCTCAGCCACAGGCACATCCAACTCATCAGATCGCTTTTCCTACTGGATAATCATCTGGAGTTCTTCTCACTCTCTTCATGGAGGAGGTCATCTCTACGTTCCTAGCTCTGTCCCAGGCAGGAACCACAAACCCTTCTTCGGGGCTTTCTCTCAGGTTTGTAAGCCAAGAGAAAGGCTTCACATAGCTGCAATGATCCACACCTCACAAGTTTGTAAGCTGGAGAATGTCTCACATAGTTGCATTCATCAACACTCCCTCTCAGCTAGGGAGGCATTCTTTATCATGCCAAGTCTCATATGCATGCATTTTGAATTTTGTCTTGGCTGGAGTTATCAGCACTCCCTCTCAACTAGGGAGCCATTCTTCACGAAGTTAATTTGGTAAAGATATCTGCAATCTGCTCATGTGTAGGAAGGTATTGTATGTGTACGATTTTACTCTGCATCATATCTCTGAAATAAGGATGTTTCATCTCATTGTATTTCGATCCATCAGGAAACACTGGGTTCTCAAGAAGCTTTTACTCGTGGCTTTTTGGTCATCATCATAGGATCCATCTCATTGTCAAGTAAATATGTCAGAAGCTTGTGAAGCCACATTGTTGCTCACACTCGATGCTTATATACTCTGCCTCTGTGGTACTCAAGGCCACGGAGTTTTGTTTCCTACTGCATCAGGAAACCATGGCAAACTTCATGGTAGAACATCAACTGGATGTGTTCTTTCGGTCCATTGTACTTTCTGCTCAATCTAAATCAGTCTATCCTACAAACTCAATTTCACACTGGAGGCATATCTCAGGCCATATCTAACTATGCCTTGTATATATCTCAATACATGTTTTGTTGTTGTCTAGTGAGACTGTCTTGGTTGACTCATGAAATGACTAGGCACATTCACTGCATGGTATGAATCCAGTCTGGTGTTAACCAGATACATTAGTGATCCAATCAGTTGTGGATCAGTCTCGTCTGAATCATCATCAATCTTCCTCTTTAAATCCATCACGATGGATTTTGCATTCTGTCATACTGAACTTTAATATTTTCACTGTATATTTTCCTTGACTCAAGAAAATCTTATCGGTCCTCTGTCATACTTCTTGTTCCAAGAAGTAGTGCATCATACTCGGATTCTTCATCTTGATTTCAGAAGTCAAGGATTACTTGTATCCAACAACAATGCTTTATGAATAAGTCATCAAAAGATCAGGTTCTTGTCACCAACACTGTTTAGGTTTGGATCAACAACACTCCTGCTGAAACTCATCAAGAATCTATCTATCTACTATAGTTTCCAACTCATGGATGGTAGTACGGATGGAAGTGTATCGGGTTCACTTGGTCAAGTGTCTCATCATAAACAACTCCCTTTGTTTATGAAAAACCTCTGGCTATAGATATCGTTTTGTATTTCTCGACACTTCCATCAGTTGCATGCTTGATCTTATAGATCCACTTGGAAGTTACCACAGACTTCCCTTTCTGGTCCATGAATAATATCTTATGCATCATTCTTTAAGATATACTGGTATTCTTCTGTTATGGCATCTTGCCATACCGGTTCTCTTGTTGCTTCTCTAAGACAAGGAGTCGCATCATCAATGAAGTGGCTCATGACTGAAGGATAGCTCGAAAATCTCTTTAGCTTTCTCGAAATGTGCCTTGAGAGGCTTGTATGTTTCTCTGCGTCTTGCAAAGTGAGTCTAGGTAGGCATTTTATGCCTTACTACAATATCTCTTGAACATGTCAACTGGAGATCCCGGATAACCTGGAGTAATGTCTGTCTCCCTTCAAATTGTCGAAGGGAGAGAAGGTATTGTCTCATTGTCAATCTCCATATGAGATTCTCTGGGTCTTTGAAAAACTATCTCTTCTTCAAGGACGACGTCTCTGCTTGTCTCAATATGTCTCTTACTAGGGATGTCTTTGAAGCTTCATTGTGTCCTTTCTTCCTAAAGGATCTAGCTTGGACTTCTTCTCTTTGGGTACAAATAACCTGAAGTGTTCAATCTCAGGCTTCATTCTGGTGAAGAATTCTTCGGGAGTTATGTTTTTCAAAGTCTGGTGAAGACTCTTGTTCTGCACATATATTGTGTCATGCATGTTTCTTCCCATGGAATCCTAGAAGGATTCGGATCATGCTTTGTAGCAATAGTTGTCTGAATGATGGTTCTATTCTTCTTCTTTCTCAAATAGTTTTGGCTCCTTCCGAGTCAAGTGACTCCCTCTGAAGGATAAGCATCTTATTTTCTTGTTAACCTATCTAGAACAAGAAGAACCAACACAAGAATATCTCTTAAAGGAGAATAATGAGTACATCTATAGAATCAAATCAATTTAAGAAATATTGTCACAGCTACAACACTTACTTGTAATGTAGCAAATTTTTAGAAATATAGGTTAGAGGAATGACAATTATAGCAATCAAACTTGAAGTCTTTACTTTGATAGTGTTGTTTCTTTGAATGCACTGAGAACTCAAACCTGAAGTCTTTACTTTGATTGTGTTGTTTCTCTAAATGCACTAAGATCCCTTTGGATCCATGACTTCAGCAAAGGTTCCTTCCTCCTACAATTTCACTCATGACAATGATACAAATAATATATACAAGTGCCTACATGAGGATGTTGACATGATTTTTCCAATGGCTCTTGGTTGATCTCTATCCTCTGAGATCTTTATGAAGAAAATAGTCACGGTGTCACCTTTTGTCATCTTTGTTATTTTGAAGCCGACCCTTCAATGTAAGGGCTTGAGTACGTGATTGACTCCCTTGTCCTGACGTCATCTTCATTCCATTCATTGATAGTTGTATTTGGTAAACCCTTTACCCGCAATAAGTCTTCTTGTCTTTTAAGAACTTTGAAGTTTGCTTGATTCATCAAGCTTGTCTTCCATCATGGCTTTTTTTTGTTCATCATAATTTTAGATTCTTCACAACCCTTTGTCAACTAGGCTAGAAAACCTAACGGCTAGGCTAGGCTAACACTTTTAGGTTTTATT